>JAOYSI010027367.1:1191-27524 GCA_025775065.1 Hiodon alosoides
CCTCTCTTCAGGGGCAGACCCCTCTCCTCTCCTCTCTTCAGGGGCAGGACCCTCTCCTCTCCTCTCTTCAGGGGCAGACCCCTCTCCTCTCCTCTCTTCAGGGGCAGACCCCTCTCCTCTCCGCTGTTCGGGGGCAGGACCATCTCCTCTGTCAGCGGAAGGCCTCTCTCCTCTCCTCTGTTCGTTGCTGAACCTCTCCTGCAGGTAACCTAACATGTAGTGTGGTAAATAACGAGTCCCTCAAAGGCTGGTAGGCGGGACAAGCTCCACTCACACTTTCCCATTCTCCCAGTGTGTGGTTGCCAGGGTTTGCTAAGGTGAGCTGAGATGGCCATTCCACAAAAAATAACGGCAGATTATAAATCTAAATAAATAAATAAATAAATAAAAAGGACTCCAAACACATCAATAACTAATGTGCGGCCCTAATGCTTCTTTAGAATAATGATTTGCTCATAATGGCATAGAAACTTAATGAGTTATTTCTTGTGTGTAGATAATGGAGAGCCTGACCCCTGAGGTCCTGCTGATGTCCTAGCCTCTATTTTGCCCGATTTGCTCTATCGGAGCTCCAACCCGTCTAAGGCCGTCTTTGGGAGGAAGGAGGTGAGTTTTTTTTGCGCTTGATTGTACACCTGTGGATAAAATGTTCATTTGCTATAGCAGACATTACAGCTCCAGGCAAGCAACGTTTACAGAATACAATTTTTTGCAGTGAGCACCTGGGTATTGCCTCAACAGTTTGTAAACTCTCTATCTTAAAGAGATGTAAGGGTCATCCTTCAAATCAAACTACAGTGTTTGATATCTTGACGTATGAAAATACAACTATTCACAAAACCAAAACTAGAGTCAATTTTATTCATACTGCCTCAAACTGATTTGTGTGTTTGGGAATAAAACCTGGCCTTGGAAGAAACTCCAACTCTGCATGTACATTCAATTACATTATCATTGTATATGGTGCATGTACATTCAATTACATTATCATTGTATATGGTGCATGTATATTCAATTACATTATCATTGGATATTGTGTATGTATATTCAATTACATTATCAGTGTATATTTAGTGCACCAGCTGACTAGCAATGAGGTTAAAGAGAGCGAGTGGCAGATTTGCTAAACTGGGCAGGTTCCCCTGCATTAGCATATCATTTGAATTTGGCTGTGGGCACTGTAGGGGGATCGCGGGTAGCAGGCGTGTCAGCAACACGTGTGCGTTCGCAGGAGGAACGCTGCTCTTCTGCGTGGAGTGCGCTGGGAAGCCTTTCGGAAACCAGCCCTCCCGGTTCGGAATGGAGAAAAAGCAGCACAGCCTTCTCTTTTGTAGGACTGAAATGTCAAGTTTAACCCGAGAGCATTATCTCTCCGTTTTCCCTTTGTGAAGGACATACGCTCACATCAGTGGGAAATACAATTTGGCCCAGTTGGTTTCGTGTGGGCGCAGATAACTCTAAGCACACTCGCGTGCTGATAAGGCAGCCCATTTAAGGTAATTGTAAACTGGCCGGCTCCCGTTTTGTGCTATCTTTAAATTTCGCTATCCTAATGCGCTTTAAAACCATTTCAGGGACTGCATGAAATTAGCTTACACGTAAATGATAACATGACCAGCTCCTGTTTAAAATGAGATGTTATAAGGCTTAACTGGCCTTCTTTTAGAGCTCTGGTGAGACACTATCTGTCAAACCAGCCTAATCAATACCATGCCAATACCATGACAATACCATGGTGCACTGCAAAACACAAAGCCATTACTTCCAACAAACGCTGTTCGCCAACATTATTATTACCCCAGCGATTAATTACTCCTCGTCTCCTAATTTAATTGCTGCAATAAAAAAAATAATCTATAACGCGTTTCTAATTACACTTTCCTGTTGACCTATGCAAGGAGATTTTACAATAAAAGGGCACAGTGACGATCTGGTCACCGTGCAGTTAGAGGCCACCGTCTGGCTGTTCTTTCCATTGGTATTCCTGGCATGACCAGCGCTTTAAACAGCGTATGTGTCAGCCCCCAAAACAGCTGAAATGGTTCCAGAGAGTGTGTGCGACGTGTGGCCATTTTTGGGCTGCCTAATTCGAGCCACCTGAACGTCCCCCCGGGGGAATTGCTGAGAGAACCCAGTCCACAGGTTTGGTTATCCTCTCGAGCACAAGCAGCCTTAGACGGGACCAGTTCCCCCTATCAGCGATAATTATCTCTCCGAATCAAATCCGGTTTCCATGCTTTGGCTTCGTTCAACAGAACAAACCGTATTCTGTATATGGGAAAGAAGGAGATTCATTAGTAACAGCAACAAACAAGGAAGGACTACTGTGTGTATACATGCTCAATAACTTAACTTAATACCTCAGTAGTTATTTCACCGGGTGTTATAAATCTTAAATTTCATGCTTAATTTGACAGGTGGCATTCAGCCTGAATTTGATAATGAGACAGTGGACCTTTCACCTCCATGCCTCTGATACAGCTTATTTTTCCACTTATTAGTCAAACACTAAAGACATTAGGTTTGTTTTAAGATCATATATGATGATTAATGATATTCGGCACTGAGGTTCACCTTGTGACGCCTCGTTTCTGAGGTTATTCAAAGACAAACGGACAAAGCCGTTTTAACGACTTAACGTCTGTATTGCTCAATTTAGCTCACTGCATCTCATTTTATCACCTCGCGTTTAATGAATTGCTATTTAGAAAAGAAACAATCGTTATGGTCTAAATTAACCTTGAGTGGCTCCTAATTACATTTAGTTTCATTTGGTCGATCATGCAATGCATAAAGTCTGGAGATGACAAAGTTTCAGTCCTCAGATGCATGTATTTTGGAGATATGTACGTCCCCGCTCCCCCCACCCCTTCACCCCGTAAATCTACTCTGTATACAGCTACTTAAGCAGTGAGACATCTGGACCTCATGTTCCACAGTGTATGAGATTAGCACTAAATTCACACCAATTTTTTATTAAACTGGAACCAGACCGAAGCCCTGTACCGTCCTGGTCAAGTCGTATGTTTGTGAGAAAAAGGGATTTTTAAAACAGAGTGATGGGCAAGAGAAACAGGCAGGGAGGTCGTTCCTCAATGTTGGGAACACCTTGTCATCAATCCTTACAGTGAGGGAGCAGAAATTGGATCAGATCGATGACCCTTTCACCCTCAACATTTTGACATAGAATACACTCATCTATCGTCATTCATTTTTAGGCTGTTCAGAAAATACCTTCTACAATTTTTCTGATGCCCAAAGTATTCAAACTGAGCGTTCAGACTGACATGATGATTGTCCACATGTCGTCTTGCAGTGGCCAAAGCTTCTGCCTGCTAAGAACTGTGCATCAGCGCTCCAGCTTTGTCCGAAATAAAGGTTCTGACAGCGGTTTGCGGTGGTTTTCGCAGCCCCTTCCCCTCGGTGGGGAGCAGCTCGCGCAGGGCTGCCTGGAAGGCGCTGAGGGCGCAGACAATTACAGCATCCTCATCGTCTTCTGTCTGCTCTGCAAGGTGCCTGGGGCTATCCAGGCCTGAGGACAGGCTCTGCATCGCTAGCAGAGAGCCTAGGGAAGCCCCTCTCCTCCACCCTCGCACCCAGAGCAGGGGAGCCTGTCGTAACACTCACAGAGCAGGGGAGCCTGTCGTAACACTCACAGAGCAGGGGAGCCTGTAGTAACACTCACAGAGCAGGGGAGTTTGTCGTAACACTCACGGAGCAGGGGAGCCTGTCGTAACACTCACAGAGCAGGGGAGCCTGTCGTAACACTCACACACCGCGTAAGGGAGACTGGATCAGGGGTCAGCTTTGTATGAAGAGGCGAAACAAGTCAAAACGCAAAACAATGTCCATTTCTATGAATGCCTTTTCTTTTCCATATGAAGCATAAGACCACGAGAGTCTGGCAATGCGTTCATGAATTGGGATACATTTTAACTGAGTAAAAGTTAATCAAATTTTAGTACAACTGAAATGCCATGGTGTTGGTGCAGTGTTAAGTTGTATTGGTTCTACTCCAGGAGGTTCACTTGAAATGGTGGACACAGAAAACTATGGCCATAAATGGAGAATCGATTTTAGGTCCTGCGACTGTAAGGTTAAAACAAAGATCATTGGAGAAAATGTTTTGCTTTCATCCAGTATGCTGGTCTGGTCACAAGTTCAGTCTCCTAAATACCATTCTGCACGACAGTGCATATACAGTCAATTGTCCACTAAGGATATAAGAAAATCCAGTCCAGTGAAAATGATCATTTTTATTTATGAATTTACTGCCACTTGCTACTGCAATCATGGCTGTGTGATGATGATTCAGAGCATACTTGGCACAAAACTTGCGGGGGGACCAAAGATATTGGTCGTGATGAAAGCGATCTTTGGCAGCCCTGATCGGAATTTGATTGGAGTAATCGGGAATACCATGGGGTCCGGGACAGAGTCATGTAGGGCAGAGTACCAATTGGAACACAGTGGGTGGTTTGCAGTCAGGTGGGCTGTTTACCTGATATTTTATAAACAGTGGACTGTAGTGGACTTTGTTTCCAGAGGGAATAAAAAAATCTATGTGCCAGCCATGTTTTTTTTGCCTGCTGCGAAACCAGTGTCCTGCAGTGCAGTGTCCCAGAGTGCAGTGACTCGGAGTGCACTGTCCCGGAGTGTAGTGTCCTGGAGAGCAGTGACCCGGAGTGCAGTGTCCTGGAGAGCAGTGACCCGGAGTGCAGTGTCCTAGAGTGCAGTGACTGGAGTGCAGTGTCCGTGAGTGCTGTGTCCTGGAGTGCAGTGACTGGAGTGCAGTGTCCTGGAGTGCAGTGTCCTGGAGTGCAGTGACTGGAGTGCAGTGTCCTTGAGTGTAGTGACTGGAGTGCAGTGTCCTGGAGTGCAGTGACTGGAGTGCAGTGACTGGAGTGCAGTGACTGGAGTGCAGTGTCCTTGAGTGTAGTGACTGGAGTGCAGTGTCCGTGAGTGCAGTGTCCTGGAGTGCAGTGTCCAGGAGTGCAGTGACTGGAGTGCAGTGTCCTTGAGTGTAGTGACTGGAGTGCAGTGTCTGTGAGTGCAGTGTCCTGGAGTGCAGTGACTGGAGTGCAGTGTCCAGGAGTGCAGTGACTGGAGTGCAGTGTCCGTGAGTGCAGTGTCCTGGAGTGCAGTGTCCGGGCAGAACTTTGTCCTTCTCCCCCTTTCTCAAGTGAGTTTCACCCACGCTGCATATTCTCGGGTGATCGTACACCCGAGATGCATATAGCACTAAAATAATCCAAAACTGAATATTCAAACTGAACTACAGCAGGCATCTGTAAAGGAAAGCTGTAATGAGACAGAAAATCACCTCTTTTCCTAGTCGATAGTCATATCGACTGACACACACACAAAAGCAAAACATCAGACACAGGCATGACGAGTGTAACCTAACTATGCTGAGTGAACAACAGTTAAATGCACGTTGTGCTTTATCTGCGCATACATTAGGAGGCCAACATTATTGCAACGAAGGAAACATTCAAACAGATGGCCTGAACTTGAACCAAGGCCTGGAATAGTGATGGATAGGAACTGACCTCCACTCATCCTTCCACAGCATCTACAGACTGCTGAGCACAGCATGCGGCGTGTGGCCTTGATGCGATCCACAATGAAGTGGACATGGCAGAGATAAACAACAGCCAAACCCGCCGGTCTGCATGTTAGGCACGTAGCGCACTTCCATCTCACAATATTTGCTGGGTTCAATGATTCCGGACCACTTGAGGATGGTCTTCCAGGCATCTTCCGGATAGACAGTACTGTTCAGGAGATTTTAAAAATACAACCAGTGATTTAACATAGCATGCCGCTCTTTTCTATGAGGTCTGACTGTCATGTTGTACAGGCTGAACATTAAATTGTTAATAAGAAAGTATAAATAAATAAAACTACGAGGAAAGCTCCAATAATAAATATTCTGCCTATGCCTATTCCATGTCACGTATGGAAACTATCTTGCCCTTAAAGGTGTTTACACTAAAACACTGCTCATTTATCGTGCACTGTCAACAGAGATACTGTAGCTGTCGTCTTCTTCATCCAAAACTTCGTATGAGCGGTCTCAATGATGCTTACATGCTTAATTTTGCTCCCGTGAGGAAGAATAATGCTTTTATTGTTTTTCCGGTCTACTCGGGGGATTTATTAAACAGAACATTCCCTTCATAATATAATCTATTGCTTAATTAAACTTAAACTGCAAATCTGAGATTTGAACCAGTGTGCCGGAAGAGGTTATTTCTTTGTTGTTAATGTTTTTTCCATTTGCACAATAATTTAATGAATGTTTGGCGGGGACATATAACCATTTGCATGTTATTAAAGCATTTCCTCATGCAATCAAGACTTAGTCGTCATTAGATCATAAATTAACTTCTTCTATTCTCCGCGGATCTTTGCGGAATAAAACTCGTTGACTGCTGAATTAATTCCACTCTTAGCTGCACCACAGCCCATCGCCTGTCACATTTAAATCAACGATATTACGAGAGGAGTAAGTTATCAACTGAATGTCTTAATTCATGTCTTCTGTCAAGAAATGTTCTGGTACTATTACGAGTGGAGTGAAATTCATTAATCAAATTTTCTGCCCCAAAATATTGTATAACGGGACTGGTATGGTTTCCTGTCAGTCTTTTTATTATTGTAGGTGATAAGACCACTTAGTCTATTGATGCTTCACACCTCAGGAAACCCTAATCAATATTTAACAAATTATATTGGCAATACTGCCTACGAGACGCATTCGGAATGACACACTACAACACTGCACTTTGCAATTTGGAATGTACTTTGAGTGACGGGTCAAGCACTTCCGGTTACACATTATCTGTAGCTCCTTTAAATGACCCTTATGTTTTCCGTATGTTAAATTTCACCGTTTGAGAAAGGCTCGTAAATAGTCGTATAGATTAAGAAACATGGCCTACAGGTTTCCCTGACAACTGCAGTAAACGTTGTTTGTGATGCTTTACTTTCAGGATGCCTAAACAGCAGGTTTCTTTGTTTTTTTTAAAGTTGGCTTCTCCGATTAACATCACACTAACGGAAGACATGGAGATGAAACTGGTCCCATGTCTTTGACGCTAGAAATTAGCTCGGGAAAGAAGTGCAGGTTTAGCAGGACAGCGATTGCAGTTACTAATGGTCTCTTTTCAGTGCTCAAAAATAATAATAAATTAATTGCAACAAAGGAATTTGTTAGCTAGCATCTTTAAACTGCCTTTGGGGCAGTTGCAGGCTGCACGAGCTACAACTTGATTGACAGCTGTCACGGTCTCTTAGGCTTCTGCTACAGCATGCATTTCCGACAGATGCAACGGCGTAGCGCTTCGGCACTCCCGAGTAGGTGGGGTTGCTCTAAAACCCCGTCGCGTTCCGTCTCTTGGAGAGCTTAAAAACCGTGACTCAAGCGCTTCTGTACCGCAGTTTCTCACGAGCACAAGTGCAATGTTAGCGTTCTGCCGAACATCTCGAATATATTTAATTTGAATTGGTTCTTGATAAACTTTGAGTCACCATTTAACGGTCACTAAATAATTTCAGTTTAAAATTCAGCCTTCAAGGACATCCTGTTTTTCACCCTACCTGAGTGGAAAAAAACCGTTATAAACTATGGCTATAGAAGAATTTGTCGTTTAAAAATGCGGGAGGGGAAAGCGTCTAGTACCACCCAAGTGCTGGAGTTGGCACCCTGCATTACTGTACAGTCGGTGAGAGTGGTGCTTGGTCTTCTTCACAGAAAGCCCACTCTACGCATCCTTCTCTCCCGGCTCTCCGGCCAGCTGGTGCTGGTGCTGAGGCTGATCCTGGCACCCTTCCCAGCTGTTACCGGGACAATGCTGCATCCTCTCGCGGGCGACTGTCTTACAAGCCTCGTAATGAATTGGAATGTGGCCCTCGGAATAGATCCTGGCACGACACCAGGTACTCCATTGTGCCGGCTGCCCGGTACACCGGTAATATCTCGCGTCTTGTCATAACCGCTGGAAGAGGCTGTGTTTTTAGTGAAAAAAGAAAAAAAAAGCTTTATCAATGACATTGTCAATTTCTTTTTTTTCTTTCTTTTTTTAAAAATCTAAGTAAATTTCAGGTACTGGCCGGCTTATTAAGTTGGGTAAGAGGTCAAATTTGTGACAGCACACCATCAATATTTTTGCAGTGTTAAATGGATGAAGGAACCAACACAAGTTGTGTTTGAGACATTTGATAAAGCTGGTTCACGTCAGTTTGTGCTTTTGGGAGCTGGGAAGCGTGGGCATCCCTGTCCAACTATCACCACGCTGCCGGGTTAACCAGTAAACACCAGAGATCTGATTGACCCAACTGCTTGGGAGGAAAAGGGTGTCTGGGAGTATTTGGTTTGCGCACGGCTGCTGGGAAGGATTTCTCCCACAGAAAATATAAAAACCCCCAGAATCGAATCCTAGCGTGAAGGAGGGAAATAGGGCACGGTTAAGTTCTGATCCAGAGCGGATGTTTTAGACTCCTCAGCTTAGAGGGCCCTGGATGGAATGCGTTTGGACTGGCCACTCTCGCGCCACAAAGCCCCAGACTGCAGCAGATCGTCAGTGTTACCCACTCGCTGTGATGCAGGTGCTGGCTCTAAAACATGCCCCTGCTCTCCTCCACCAGATGCAGGGTTGGCAGAGAGAAATGTGGTGGAAGTCAGAGCCCAGCGAATGACTGGCTCTTACGCATCCGTGACCATACTAATGAGCTTCCAGGGATGGGACGGACAGGCTGAGCGGAGGTCCAGTCACGGCCAAGAGAGGTACTCCCACAAACACACACACACACACACACACACACACACACACAGACAGGCATGCACACATACACACACACACACACACACACACACACTCGCTCACACGCACGCACGCAGACACACACACACACATGCGCACGCATGCAGACACACACACGTACGCACATACAAACACACAGCTTAGAATGTTAGATGTTCCACTTTATCCATTTACAGTTGGGTATTACTGGCTGTAACACACGCACACACACAAACACATATGCCCTCGTTGCCAAGAAAGTGAAAATCTTGTTTGTAAAAATGCCATCGCCTCTCAGAATAATGGAAACAAAAAGGTCTGTTTTGCAGAAGGTCTTAACTTTAATTGTTTTTTGTTTTGTTTTGATACACCCATGATTAAAGAGACCCTTATACAATTAAATGGAATGGGTTTAGGCATGCAGCAGAGGCTTCTGTTTCTGTTTAGAAATTTTGTCCATTACCCCGACTAAAAATTCAGACCATTGTCAAGCCCAAATGTCTGTTTGAAACCAAGCGTGACCTCAGCGAACACACAATAAATCACACAATCTGTTCCTTATCCTTCAAAACTTTTAGACCTCAGTCCAAGAGCTATGACTCGACCTCCAGAGAAAGTTTTCTTGTGTAAACCAAAAAATCTTAAGGGATTGGAAATATAGCTCATTCCTTTTGATATGCTGTCATGGTATCTCAGACCAAAGCAGGGAATCCTGCTCGGAAACCTGCTCAGATACTTAAACAGGATTATTTTATTATTTACAGTGTGCGAATGCAGTTGATCATTGTTGTTGTTTTGTAAACCTTTTTTTTTAAATTAGTAATAATTTACAAATTTACATTTTTTTATAAAAAATGTAAATTACACATATTTATATGTATAAAAGTATGCAATTTTGAATATGAAGCATTATTACGTCAGAATCTTTATGCATATCGATTTTGAAAATGTTATCATTGCCTATTGGTTAATTGTGCGAGAAGATGATCGTTTCCCGGTACCACCGCTTTTGAACGTATGGAGAATATTTAATTTTTGCTTTGGTTTTTACTGCCACCTAACGGACAACAACAGAGTTTTTGTAGGCTCATCGGTTATGATGTGATATAAGAAATTAGGAAATAATTGCCATAACGACCCGTTTTAAACACCATTTGAGTGCCCCCTGCCCATAGTAAAATACGCACACGCCAAATGCCTTCATAAAATATAACATTAGTCTGGCTGGCAGCTGAAGTGTAAGTATCTTGACTGGCTTTTCTATATTTGTTTGCATGCTGTATTTGTGTTTCCTGACTTGTTATTTTGCTTTGCACTTCAGGACCACCGCGGGTTACAACAATAACATTTTTATACAGAGCAGTAAACTATTGTTTATAAGATGGACAATCCTGCCCTCTGCTGGAAGTAGTACTTCCGCAAGTGTTCACCTCCCCTGTGGGAGTTGATTCAAAACGCTTCAAGTAAAACACGCACACCAGTGATTTATATATGTATGTATGTCTATGAACAGAAATATGTATTACGCATGGGCGGTGTCTTTTTGATCCGTGTCAAATATTTTAAAACGTTAAATCGCACAGTAGTAGATTCATGCAACAATTTTTTTTTTTTTTTTTTTGCTTTAAATATGAATCATTTTGAAGGCAGACAGCGTAGGATTCTTGTAATAGGGTGACGACCTCGCCTTTTCTTCCTCTATAAATATATCTGAGCCTTATTATTATCGACAAATGTCGGCAGAATTCATTCTCAATATTGCTAAACAGGACTGTAATAATGTACTAATCTTCTCTCTGCAAAATGCCTCTTCTCTTTGTTATCTAGATAATGAATTAATTTGCTTCCATCGCAATGTTTACCTTGATGGTGCACGAGAATAACCAATTAAACAAAATGTGTGTGTGTTGTAGTTCCTTGTGTGTGCGTGATATATCCTACGTAAATGAGTCCCACACCTAAAATAAGTTGTAGGCTATATATTAAATACTTGCAGTTGTGCCAATCAACAGTTGTGCGTTGGGATTGAGGTAATCGTTTATCTCCATAACTGTAATTGTGGAAGTGAATGTGTGAAGAAGACCTCTGCGTGGATGACTTGAGTGAGTCAATAATTATGTAAATAGATTAAGTTAATGTTTGATACCGATACTGAAACTAATTCTCCCCTCAAACTGTTTCCTAACTTTGTACTCAGTTTCTGATCTCCATCACTGAATCCAGCATTCAGTGGGTAGGCCTTATCTCTCCCCGGCTTTGGTCCCGCCCTCTGTAGATCTCCATTCTCAAATCATTAAATGTGTAATGATCTCGTCTCCGGTATTATATTGGCTTTGCCTTTGACATTGCCCCCTCATACGAGTTAGTAGACGCGATAATTATTTTATAAATTTGCTGTTTATTTTTATTTTCAGACAATCAATTGCCATTCACAGGGAAGATAGAATTAATTAACAGAACCACCACTGGATTACACCGGTTGACCTTGGTAATAAAATAGCTGGTACGTAATTTTTGTATTTTACAGTGAGCGAATGAGCGGATCAACTTTATGGCCCGTGACTGTCAGAGCGCGTTAGATCCTCATTACTCTCCCTTGCACAAAAGTCGTGGCAGTGCCTTCTCAGAAGGACCACTTTACCCAAGCTTGGATATTAACCTACCGAGTGTATCAAAGGAAATTGCTACGTAACCTGCGGAGCCCTCTCAGCGATGAAGAGCAGTGGATGTATTAAATGGACGAGGACGTCTTTTCTTTGGTTATCTGTGCTCCATTACGTTCTTGTACTGCAGAGTGAGATGGTATTTAAAGAACGCCGTATTCCCCCCTTTCAGATTGCTTATGTAATTGCTCACCTTGTCTCCTCCTGAAAACAGGAGACCGTAATTGATAGCGATTAAGTTTGAATTAGCCTTTTAAAGTTAATGTATGCTGGTTTCATTTTCTGTCTTTTCTCCGTTCCAGAACTCTGGCTGTTGTTTTCTCTTAGTTTTCTTTTACTAGTGTGTGGGTGTCTGAAGAGTTCACAGAAGATGTTGGAATATGAACGAGGTGCGATCGTTTGCGTGCACATGACAGTATGCGCAAAGAAATCAGATTCTAAGTCATCGCGGCCACCAGAGGGCGTTAATGCTATTACCCAGAACACTAATCAAACTATCACATTTTATTTTTTAAAGGGAAGGTCGGATACTGGTCTGAAATTCTTTGGGTTTGGGTCTAGGTTTGGGTGTTGTAGATTTAAAAGATATAACTCAAATTCACGTATGTCTATAAGATAAAAAATATAATTTTTTCGAATTCGAAATTTGAAGTAGTGTCCAAATTAAGTAAGAAGACTGAAAAGCAACATCCATCTCAGTGTCATTTTGAGAATTCCCCGTACCTGTCATTTTGTCCCTGTACCTGTCGTTTTGTCCCTGTACCTGTCGTTTTGTCCCTGTACCTGTCGTTTTGTTTTCTAAAGGGTAAAGGAGCCAACTAGAACAAGCACTGATGACATTTAAAGGTCAATAGGTCAGCATCGGATAACTGTCCTCTGCCCATGTAAATGTGGCTTGTGGATGGACGGTCTTAACTCATTATGCAGGCTTGAAACTAGAAAACTCTACCCCTGATGAAATGTCCATGCAGGGGTGTCAGTCAGGGTTACTGGTGTTTCTGTACCTCGTAAAAATCTCACTCATGCTCAAAGTTAAGTGTCCAATAAAGCGTATTTAATCATAAATAAATACGTGGACTGTGGTATACATAATCAAACAAAATATAATTTCTATTGGGAGTTGGGACAGTTAGATGGCTATTATTGGCTAGTTATACAATCCTAATAACTTCAGCTGTTAAAGTATTATAACAAGGTTTCATCATCATATTAATTTAACAAACAAAATATTCTGTCCAAGCTATCAATTATAACCGTGTTTTGGCCTCAAACCTAAATTAGATTGAATTTTTATTTCATTTTTATTGTTAGCCAAAAATAGAAATAAACAATGCTAAAAAAAAAACAACCTCCCAGAAGTTTCTGGGTAGACTGGAACATCAGTCAGGCTTTCACAGAGCATAATAATGTAGAAATTATTGATTTCATTTTAATACATTTTCTTGGGGGCCTCTTGAGGATTTTATCTGGACAAAAATCTGGATGTCTCCACAAAACAGGTCCCCGTTTGCATTTTTCAGACAGGGAATGTTTACATTTGAAATAATTACCATGACAGACAGCAGACAGACGGCAGACAAATGATATATCTAAGAAGAATCCTAGTCCAGACAAAGACTGAAAACCCAAATGGCACCAGGGGAGGATTTGGCTTGGATTACACGCTGAACGTTCCTCTCCTCCAGTCAAAGCCATAATCTGGATCTTGCACGCTGCTGATGAGGTTAGTGGGTCCTGCCTGTCGTCACCGGCAACTATGACCTAATCAGAGCCCCGACCCGAACATAAATTCAACTCTAAGTGTCACCTTGTACAATGCCAGCTGAATCTGACACCTGAGTGGAGAGACATGTAGGGATAACACCGTATCATAGCAGGGGAGGACCTTGAGGGGCAGGGCAGTTTCTATGGTTACCTCTGATCGCACTCCGACTGGCTAGAGTCTGAATATGGTAAGCAGTTTATTGTGTCCTGCTAGTGGTTTGACAGCAGGGGGAACAAACTGGCTTCGCTAGTTAGATCCATTCAACATATTCCCACAGCTACATCCAGACTACCTCCACAGAAAATGGCCGCCTAATCACCACGTTCGTTCTACTCGCACAGATCTACGTAAAAATGCAGAGGCGGAACGATTAATAGGCTTTGACGTGAATGAAATTGACTGGGTACACGTGAATCCTTCCTTCCTGTCCCAGAACAGTCCCTCACGAGAAGGTAAATGTATCACACGCGGGCTGTCGTGGCTCGCGCCATAAATAGACGCGGCGTACAGTACGGGAGGTGGCGTGAAGACAACGTGACACGCCGCTCATCACGTACGAGGAATCTTCTTCATTCATTCATCCGTTTGTTTTAGCTCATTCGTCGACGACGTGTTGAAGCAGCGTGTGTAAACTGAGCGCCACTCACTGGGAGACCAGGCCTGGGCATTTCCGTCAGGTGCCACCCTGTCAGCTGTTTTCTTTAATATGCCCTTGCGTTATTGTGCGTGCTCATTACTGTTGGGGAGCGGGGGGGGGCGTAGTTCCATGTGCGTTTAAGCGAATCGCTGCTGCGGGCCTCTTCAGAGCCATATTTTGCTTGTGTTTTTAAATGGAGATAGTTCCAGGCGTTTCTCTTTGGCCAAATGTTCGACAATGCTGTTGTTTGTGTGTGGTGGGGCCAGGCAACCTTGTTTGCTGTCTCACGGACGGTAACCCATTACAAGGCTCTGTCCGACATGATAAAAGGTTGTAAAAGAGGATTTCAGACGAACTTGTCTGACCCCCAGATTAGCGAAAAAACAAAGAAGAAAAATTAGCTAGTAAATGCGCACAACTCTTAATCCATCAGGATACATCGTTTGAAACTGTCTTTTCAGATAAAGACTCGTACATATATGTACCAGTGAAATATTCACAAATGAAATGCTTAATGACCAGTTTCATTATGACGCACTAGAACTGATTCATCGAAGCACTTGTACACTAATGACAGGAAGCTGAAGTTCTTATCGAGACTGCTGTCTTTTTAGGTTTTTCCGTGCCTGTACCAGCTAGCTACATTTTTAAAGTGACAGTAAATTCCTGTATTTTTTCCTATCACAATGAGAAACCCTGTCAAAAGAAGCCTGTTTTGCAGGAGTAATGATACCATTATCACAGCAGAGAGCTTTGAGCTACTAACATTGACTGATCAGGCTGGCCCTTTGCTTGAGGGAATGGCTTTCTACAGTTAGGGACGGGTTCTGTGAGATTGCAGGAAATTTTTATTTTGTTAATGTTATTCTGTTTTTGTGTGTGTGTGTGTGTGTGTGTGTGTGCGTGTGCCTGTGGGTGTGTATGTGTGTGTGTGTGTGCGTGAGAGAGTGTGTGTGTATATGTCTGTGTGTGTGTGTGTGTGTGCGTGCGTGCACGTGCCTGTGGGTGTGTGTGTGTGTGTGTGCGTGAGAGAGTGTGTGTGTATATGTCTGTGTGTGTGTGTGCGTGAGAGAGTGTGTGTGTATATGTCTGTGTGTGTGTGTGTGTGTGTGTGTATATGTCTGTGTGTGTGTGTGTGTGTGTGTGTGTGTGTGTGTGTGTGTGCGTGCACGTGCCTGTGGGTGTGTGTGTGTGCGTGTGCCTGTGGGTGTGCGTGTGTGTGTGTGCATGAGAGAGTGTGTGTATATGTGTGTGTGTGTGTGTGTGTGCGTGTGCGTGTGCCTGTGGGTGTGTGTGTGTGTGTGCGTGAGAGAGTGTGTGTATATGTGTGTGTGTGCGTGGGGGTGTGGGTGTGGGTGTGTGTGTGCGTGCGTGCGTGTGCCTGTGGGTGTGGGTGTGTGTGTGCGTGCGTGCGTTTGCGTGTAGGGGTGTGTTGGCCGTGTGCTGGTGGATTCCCAGAGATGGGACAGAGACGCCAGTGAGATTCTGCCACAGAAAGCTACGCGGGGCTGTGTTCTCCACAGCACAGACCAGGGCACGTGTGTACGAGAGGAGGAGGCGAAGAGAAAGAGACGGAACAGGTCACTTGAGGAAACTGAAAACATGGTTCTGCCATGACAACAGGATTACAGACTCCACCAAGGCTGCTGCTGCTTTTACATATCTCCAGCACTGACAGATTCAGCTGAAATGAACCGACAGTGAAAGGTCTGCATAAGGTTACACCGATTGAAAATTCATCATGTGGCATCCCTAAAGATTAACTTTTTCAAAACCGATATTTATAGTTTATTTATATAAATATCACTATGTTCATATTGCTTGATATTTGGTCATCAGTTTGTTCAAATCGTTCAAAAGGCCGTGAGTGAATGAAAATTAAAGCGTGAATTGCCTGCCCCTGTGATTACTCAACACGCCAAGTTTATCTTTTATTAGCAATGCTGAACTGTTATTCGCTATGGTGCACATGAGATAAACCCTTAAAATATGTAAATATCCTGCACGGACCTATACTATACATGAATGTCAATTGTCAGTGATGCGAAACACTTTCTACAGAAAGAATATACTGCAGAGAGAGATTTCCTGACTTGCTTTTTAAAAACCCATTAGTGGGTTAATCGCTCAAGTCAGTAGCATGATAAAGATTATTGACAAATATTACGTGGCGGCATTGTCAATCGATACACCATGTTTAATGATTTAGATTGATATAAACCTTCACTGCTGGTGGTAATTTATCCTCTGATCTAATGTGCCCGGAGCTGTGGTTTAGCAAATCATCCCTGAAAAGCATTCTCCGTGTCCCTCAGTCTCTCCCTTTCTGTACGAGGGAAAGACAAGCATGAAGGCACTTGGAATATAGCGTTTTCTGAGATGATAGGGAGGACAGTGATTTGTTTTTAGTATATTTACTGAGGTATTTTCCAGGGCAATGCAATACGAAATCCTGCATTGTGTTTGCGTACTTTACTGAGACGTTGGTAGAGGTGATTCCTCGGGAAATGTAAACCCACAATGGCATTCTTCGTTTGCCCTTTCTCACTGAAAGTCACAAACTTCTGTTTTCCTCGTATTTCGTCGTATTTTCAATATCAAATGTTTTCAGCATGAGCTGTTCATGACGGACCAAAATCTTTCTGACGCTGACAAGCAGATGTCATTTCTATCCTTAGCCAAAGGCTCAGAACTTATGTCTGTGAAAGGCTCAGCATTTCTGGACTCAGCACCAATGGCCTGGCAGCACACCACGTGCCAGACGAGACCAGAAAAATAAAAATACGATAAGTGAGCTAACGTGCTAACGTGCTAACGAACCTGGGTGTTTACATTGGCTGTGTCCCGCTATAGGTCTTCACCAAATGTTCAGTGATGCGTGGCAACGTTTCATCTGTAAGGAACTATTCTGGAAAATTATAGGCTACATGGGCGTTTATTTTGGGGGAATGATCACGTTTTGATGACATGTGACTTGTGCACACATGAATGCCATTATGTCATTCAAATATGACAGTGGTGCAGTGAGCTCTGGTGCATGCAAAACGCTGCGATATTGAAATAGTAAATAAATCACTTAATTGGGCAAGACGCTTAAAAGCAGATCGAATATGTTACGTTTAAATTCAAAGATGGATGAACACGCTTGTATAGATCCCTCTAAGCACTAAATCTAAACCAAAATACACCAAACTCTCCATTCATATCTCTACTTATCTTACTTACATACATGAGCATCTGTGTTATGTCCATAAATGCAAAACAAACAAAAAAAAGCAACAGGCAGCAGAAAATGCCAAGCTGCTTTAAAATGATAACTGGGAACAACACATTTTGGAAAAGAATAGGTAAGCGTTTAATTTCCCCTGGCCCCACTCAAACGCTCAGAGGTCATGCGACTAGACTCGATGTGCATCAAACAACGTGGCCTTTAAAGATAATTGGGATGCCCATTAAGGGAAGCCTGGTCCAGTGAAGAGTGCTAGCGAGTTCTCTTTTTCTCAGAAACATATAGAAAATATTCCAATTAGCCTTCGTTGATAAACCAGAACTCTGTCTTACACCATTATCCCACGGCAACGTCTGCTCGCGTCACAGAATCCAAGAGTAGCCGTCCGACCAAGATCTTTTTAGATGCCATGACAGTTGCCCCGCTGTGACCATTTATCTGACAAAAACCTTGCTTATCCAGCCGTAGGGGCGGTGTTACTGTCTTTGATATGCAAGTAAACCCGAATCCATCTTCTTTAGCTTTTAAGTTCTCGTAAATATTTATAGACTGGCCTATGTGCGGAATTCTTTGGAGAGTTTGCTGAATTTTTATCAAATATTGCAGCCCTAGTAAATCATAATCGTTGGGGATTATAAAGTCCATGTAAATTACTGCTGATCTGATGAAAACTGCTTTTCTGTCTATTCTTGTTCACCATGTCATTAGGAGCACACATTGTGGTTATCATACACTATAGCTAGTAGTATACATCCAGACTGCAATTCCCCTTTCTTAGGAAACTCTAAGGAACTAGGCCTTTCCATGTGCAAACCGCCACTTCTAGGATTTTAACCAAAACTAAAAGATTAGTCCACTTCCCTGGTTATCTATCTAGCACCTTGTATAGACTTTAAGCTGCTGCATCCCACACAAAAGGCATTAAATAGGCTTTTGTCCTTCGTCTTCTAAACACTTCCTAGTCCCCTATAATCCCCAGAGATTACTTCGCTCACAAGAAGCTGTTTAGAACTGCCCCAAGGATGGCAAAAACCAAATCTCTGGCCTTCTCATTCTCATGCCTGCTTTATTCCATGTAATCAGACTCAATCTCAGGTACTTAAATCCATCATAAAAACAGATCTGCTAACTTTTTCCTCTAGCCTAGGGTGTTGAATCCTTCATGTGAACAGAACCTTCCTTGTGGTCGCGTCACTACCAGTCACTACTAGTCACTACTAGTCACTACTAGTCGGCCTACCACTGTTGTTCAGCTCTTACGGGCCTCTCCATTCGGGCCTCTCCATTCGGGCCTCTCCATTCGGGCCTCTCCATTCGGGCCTCTCAATACAGGGCCTCTCCATACGGGCCTCTCTATACGGGCCTCACCATACTGGCCTCTCCATATGGGTCTCTCCTTCACGGCTAAGTTAATATATTTGCATCAGACGACATATTTGATTTTTATGTCACCATATTTTATTCCTGCTAAACAGTAATGTTGCACGACACTATTTCTTGATATAATCCTCATTGCTTGCCAGTTGCTGACCATATTTAGCAATCTCTCTCTACTTTTTCCTCCCCTCTCCCTGGCACGGGAGAGATAAGCAGTGGCCAAGCAGTCAAGAGGTTCATCTCCAGTGACGTGCCAAGCAGACTCAAGAACAGAGAGTGGGCCACCTGTGTGGAGTGAGAACCATCCCTCCAGCCATCAACAAGTGTTGACGCTGCTAAGCTACTAATTCAGCGCTTTAACAAACAACTTTATCGTTTAATATTTACTACGTGTCTAATATCAGGCTGTTTTACATCACCGACTGCCTCTTAGGTCAGAGAATGTTTTACCTGGACTGTATCACGCGCTCCCTAAAATTCAATGATTTGAGACAATTTGATTTAAAAAAGGCACTGCAATAATAATCAATAAATGATTTAAATTACACGTTGATCGATTGAAACTTATTATGATATTTTCTTCTGCTACTCTACATCTATTTCTCCCTCTATGCGTTCATGGTTAGAATGCCCGAGTAAAGCATTAGAAAGGAAATGAAATACTAGTCGGGTCATCAAATTCTCCTGTAATGGGATTCATGTTTGCCCTTTTCAGTGTTATATTTTAATACGCGATATGATGACATTTATTCTGCTTGGGCCAAAGTCTGCTGAGTGTTTGCTTCGTTCAGACTGAAAAGGAAGAGCACTGAGAGATACTGAGCGAGATCGTTCTTGCTCAACTGCGATGTGAGCCTGAAGTGCTTGCCCAGGATATTGTGGAGGAGCAGTCATGTCTCACAAGGCCCTGCGTATGACCCAGACACGATGGCTGGAGGTTGAGGGCTCTTCTCCTGCTTTAAAATGTACTCCAGGACTCTCCCAGCTCCCAGAGATGTATCCTTTAAGATTATCGGAGGTTCAAGTTGACCGTTGTTGTGTGCAATCACCACAGGCGCCTTGCCCCCCCCCCCATTCCTTTTCATGCTCACTGAGACCCTGTCAGGATGGGAGAGATTTGGAAAAGAAAGTGAGTGTAAACATGCCAGTTATTTCAGTGTGTTTGTGTCCATCTGCCAATAAATCAGCAATGATGCTGCCTAGCGTGTGTCACGCTGGCAAACGCTGCACGTCATTGCATTTGACAGCAAAGACTCAGAAACGAACCACCTGCAATGCACTGCTGGCGATCTCCACAGACTTCCACAAAGCGCTGGAGCTGCCTAGCTGTCAATCCAGCTTCTCTCTGATCACTTTATCAGCGTACTATGTCATTTTCCAGGAGTTCTGTCCACTGACTCTGAGGTCTTTCCAGTTTTTTTTTAATTCTCACTGAAAAAATATTTTCACCATTTTGTGACAAATTCTATTTGGAAAAATGCGCTATAACAAATAACGTTTGATTGATTAATATGTTTATCCTAAAATGCATTCATTCCTTACATGTTTGCTAACATAGATGAGGTATGTTTTGTGCGTCCTCCCGCAGAGAGTATGCCAAGATTTATTCAACAGTCAATTTATTTTTATTTTACATTTATTTTATTAGGTTTTCCAATGGAAAACGTTTACACGAGCCAAATCCACAGTCTTCGTTGTTTTTTTGTTTTGTTTTTTTGCTTCTTCCTATTCAGGTCTTTGTCTATTTTGTGTTCCATTGCCTTTGTTTTCTCAGTGGAGCAGATGGGCAGTTAGGTCCAATCGACATACGTGATAGATGTTTCAAATAAATAACGTTCGCGGTTCTACCCCGCCTAAGTCTTGCTCAGATAAGCCAGCCGTCCGTATAGAACTTACGAATCGTAAGATCTCCTCAACGAGAAGTCGGTGTGATTTTGAATTGTGCAGTGTCATGACGAAACGCCATTCAAAATATTAATTTTAATTTTAAAAGACTATCACACTGTTGTACACCTTTTAAAAACTTCAGCACCACGGAGAGCTCAACGGGCAAGCGGCTCCGTAAAGGCGGGGATCAAATCAAAACGGCTCGCTAATCACAATATATTACTGTATTTAAGCAATAAGGTTTTTGAGATACTCAAGGAAAAAAACAAACAATAAATACGATTGTATTTAATTAGTGTGTTGTCAACGTTTTGATTTGACCCTAGCGTTAAATTCAAACTTAAAAAAATACACAACAAAAAAAACATATTCCATATAATCAGTATTTCGGAATGGAAAATGTTATGCTTGACAGAACTATTTTAATAATCCGATAGACGTATGTACTCATACACTTATCTCGTACACCTTCATAGATAACAAGAGTGAAAAATAAAATCCACGTGTTTTTCTTTTTTGTGGTGGAGGATAGCAATCGTTAGTTGTATCTACAGGCTGGAGCCTCCTTGTTTATTTTCGACTATACAATTTCTTCCACAGCAGTGGCTGAGTTCGAGGTGCCAGAGTTGGACGCGTAGCACTAAACCCAGAGGGGTAACGTCACTCCTCTTCTGTCTTCCATTCGCCACCGCCAGATCGCTACTGAGAACGGCAAGATCGCATCCATTTTCACTGCAAATTGAAATGTTTATCCAACAAAATCAGACTCAGTATTTCATGCAGATTTCTCCGTCGGTTGTAGGACAGGTGCTTATTAAAGCCGAGAGTATGTACTCTGGTAAAAAAAGTATATAAATAAAAACGGGGGAAAGGGTCACAAAAAGTGGAATACTGCGTGCACCGAGGATGAATTTTGACAAAAGGGAGATGACCAAGCTACAGCGGTTGTAACTTACGAGAGGGATTCTAGCCGAAGCGTGTTTACAGTCGAAAACTGAAGATATTTCTAATCATGCCCGTTCGGAGAGGTCATGTTGCGCCTCAAAACACGTTTCTGGGCATAATAATACGGAAATTCGAGGGTCAGAGTAAGTATCATGTGACGTCCTAATGTTGTCTTAAATTGTACATCATATAATTATTCACGTTGAAAACATGTTATCACTAAGTAGAAAAGTGAAAACGGTATCCAAATCATCACGCTGAAGCAACTCGGAAACGATATGACAGTGGCAAATTTATATTTCTTCGTACCTGAAGAAAAAGGCAACGCTGGTGGTTTTGTATAAGAAGTGAACCGCTAACACTAATAACAATCGTTTGTAATGCACATATACGCGAATATCGAATAGTTGTTGGGGTGGCATTTAGTAAACAAGCAAAATGTGCTAAATATATAAGTGATGCTAAAAATAAATAATTGCCCAGCAATAAGAAGTATCATCGCACATTATACTGCTAGGTTAAACTATTGCCTTCGATTAACTATAGATTTTGACAATTGCATAGGTCCTTAAAGCTTAGTAACAATTAAATAGGAAAAATGAATTGTTACGTCAATTTTTATGGAAAAAGTCCAAATTATCTTGAGTGCATGAAATGTTTTGTGGAATGTCGCGCAAACTCACTGCATTTAATAAGTCAACAGAATGACATTAAATATCGATTTACTTCAGAAGGATTTCATCCAATTCAGAGGATTTTCTTTTCTCGATAATATTAGGTAATTAAAAAAAAAAAAAAGGTTTAAACGCGTTTTTTTGTTTTTTTCGTACTCCATATACAGCAAACAGTGGCAACCGAAGCTGTGCACATCTTTGCGCACGGGAGTGCGCCATGCATTATGATAACGTACACTGTCAGCGGTTACACGTGCTGCACAATTATGTCTCTTGTTAAAACAGAAGAAGCCATTGAAGGAAACCTTTGTTTGCCCTGCAGATAAGAAATTCATTATAGCCAATGCCAGAGTCAAAAACTGTGCAATCATCTACTGCAACGATGGCTTTTGTGAGATGACGGGCTTCTCTAGACCGGATGTCATGCAGAGGCCGTGCACCTGTGATTTTCTTCACGGCCAGAACACCAAGAGACACGCTATTGCCCAGGTGGCCCAGGCGCTGTTGGGCTCAGAAGAAAGGAAAGTGGAAATCACGTATCATCGCAAAGACGGTGAGTCGTTAAGCCCGTTTGGTGTTTGCCAAGCAGAAAGGGCATCTGCATAAAATTGCCCGTGATTCTGTCCATGATTGCAAAAGAATCGAACAACTTTAACTGCCGCCTCCGTTCTGCTTCCGAGAGCACCGGTCGGAGAGCTCTGTGTACCGCAGATGGCAAATAAAAAGTTATTATAGGGCACTTTGAGTGTAATGTGAGTGAGGAAGCCCATAAAAAAAACATTTTGTCTCCCCTTAAGGATTCTCTCTTGTCTGCCCCATGGCTTCACAGAGGGTTGATTAGATTCGATGACCAGTGCAGTCAACCAAAGGCCGCTGTAATTTGGGCTTGCTTTCAGAACACAGAAAGCTGGTTTCATACAGGTCGTGGTTAGTGATCAGCACCTTTTCCTGTTCATTGTTAAACACCAATGCAGAATTGCCATTTCTTTCTGGTGTCTGTAAGGCTTTTCCAGGGGTGAAAATCTTACCACGACATCCATAGTGGGTGTTGTCCATAGTGGGTGTTGTCCATGGTGGGTGTTGTCCATAGTGGGTGTTGTCATGGTGGGTGTTGTCCACAGTGGGTGTTGTCTATTGTGGGTGTTGTCATGGTGGGTGTTGTCCATGGTGGGTGTTGTCATGGTGGGTGTTGTCCATAGTGGGTGTTGTCCATGGTGGGTGTTGTCCATAGTGGGTGTTGTTATGGTGGGTGTTGTCATGGTGGGTGTTGTCCATAGTGGGTATTGTCATGGTGGGTGTTGTCCATAGTGGGTGTTGTCATGGTGGGTATTGTCATGGTGGGTGTTGTCCATAGTGGGTGTCGTCCATAGTGGGTGTTGTCCATAGTGGGTGTTGTCATGGTGGGTGTTGTCCATAGTGGGTGTTGTCTATAGTGGGTGTTGTCGTGGTTGAGATTTGCGTGTTGCACAGCATGGCAAGGTAAGCATTGTCTGACTTGTCAGCTTTCGTTGTCTGGACAAATCACATGGCGTGGAGTGAAAGATTTAATGAAGGGTGCATTTCTCCTACCCTGGTTGGAGGTGGCAGACGCAGTCTTTCTAGCTGTAGAATGAAGGAAGGTAAAAACTCTGCTGAATGCTAATATCAGACTTCTTCTGACTACTTAACAAAATATTTTAATTATATTCTGAAAATGTGGGTACATTTTCCTTTTTCTTATGGAATGTTGTTAGACCTGTTCTGAGGTCAGGGGCATCTGATGGAAAGCTGAAATCTTTACATTGTATATTTCTCAATATAACTGTTGTTGATTGGCAACAAGGCTCGAAGGCATTTCAGTTTTTTTTTTTCATGCAATCTTAGCTGACTGGTTTGGTTTAGAATGGAAAGGGTGGGGTAACTTCACCGGGGACCACTTTTGTACTTCGCTTTATGGTTTCCTGTCATATCATTATTTTTTTAAAAGTTACCGAAATGAGGGAAATGGTGGGTAAAATAAGTCAGGCGCGTATTGGGAATAGATGGAGATCTATGTGGTGGTGGTAGTGCGTCACGGTCAGTGAATCGAGCCTATCCTCTTCGGCAGGACATTAGTAGAGGCTCCCGCACAATGCGCAGGAAATGTTATGTAATGGCCACCTTCACATACCCTTTTCAGGAGCAAAAAGGTTTTTTTTAATCAGCAATAAAATGGTTTAATCATGAATCTCTCTCTGGGTTTTTCCGCAGTTAAACCATACGTTTATCATGTTGAAAATGATCTGGTCTTTATGATGAGCAGGCCACAAAAGTCACACTCTTTTCCCAGAACATCCTGCTGAAACGCTGAGGCACGGCAAGGGGAGAATTCCAGCCACAGTACGGCCCACTATTGGAAAGTCAAACGCACTTCATCGCACTTTTAACTGCGCTACATGAACCGACTATTGATGTTTTTGGGCTTTTCAGCCTAATCACGATGAAATACACATTCATACTGCCACAATGGGGGGGCGTTTGTTTTCTCAACCTAATTTTCCTGCTATCTCTTCTCTCTGTTGTTTTTATTTTCTGAGCATTTCATTTTTCTTTTCACTGAAACCTTTTCATTATTTTCAATTAATTTTTAATTTAAGCGTTCAATTTCCATGTTCATATCGAACAAAGAGAAGTTTTGGGGAACACAATGGACACATTTAATTAACAGTGAAACCAGAAACAGTAACGGTTTCACACCCCAAGGACAATAAAACTTTTCTTTTAAAAAACTCACAAATTCCATTGTTGGCTGGAGTCTCTAATTATCCGACTTTAAAACTGTTTAAAGTGTTACATTTTATATCATTTCTAGCAATAAACCCCTTTGATAAAGAACGTTTTTGGTGTGCAATGTCCTGTTAGCCATCATGGGTTTTTAAAAAGCGTCACTTCATGTCTGAAGACAGCACTTCAACCTGTTATCAGCATATGTATTACACAGGAATGGCCCATGATTAAAACTTTAATCCACGCTGCTGGATTCCCGGAACTTTCCAAATGAATTGACAGGGATGTTTCTGAAATATCCATAGGTTATCCAGGTTATCCATGTGCTTAACTCAGGAGAATGCTACTTTTAAGGGTGCCCATCATTACAAAGTGTTACTGCCGAATCCGTCTCCTTAGATTCCACGTCTCCAATCTCCTGGGGAGTTTGTGAACGCTGTTTTAAATGGTATTGGGGGGTTTATTTTGTAATGTGCACAGTCCTGGTAAATGTATACATGCAGTAACCTTCCAGTCTTTTACATGAATTGCAAGCAAAAATTAACTTCATGCAATCTACAATCTCAGTTCTTATGCTATCTTCAAGCCTAATATTTATTATTTCTAAGACGCAAAGCACTTCTGCTTCCCATTTCATTTTACTATACAGATTTGGTTCAATGTGTTTCCTCCACATTTCAGCTTTATTGAAATCCTTTGGCCCTTAGAAAGCCTGTTCACATTAGGAGCTTTTAAAGAAAAATCCCGCACGACCTGTAAATCTGATTTTGCTCTCTGTAAAGTCGATCTAAATAAGGGCTTTGTCTCTTTAAGATGCTAAAAATAAGATGGTTCTGTAAATATTCTAAAAGCATTTGCCAGTAGAGCACTTACATTATTATTATTAATGTTATGTTTACACTAAACAACAAAGATCATGAATCTAAATAAACCTTGGTATAAATTTATTAGGCATAAGAAAGAAAACCCAGAGGTAATCGTTGACATATTCTTGACTTGCCTAGTGAAATATATTGTAATTGGGCTTGTCTTGCAAAAATCCTGTCAGTTTGGCTCGGTGAAGACCCATATCGAACCTGGGTTAGTTTAGATTCCTGGTTTACCGCAACCGGTTTTATTTTCTTAGTGCTATGACTGGAGACAAAAAGCAAGTTATCCGAGATATAAAGAATGAACCCAATTTCATGAAGCTCATTTTGAGTCTGGTAGGACATTAATCATTTTCAAGGTAGAGGGTTCTTCTCCCCTTCATTAATCCCGCTCGTAAAAAAATATAGCATTTCCTGCGAGCATGGGAAGCTGAATCCAGCCATGGCACAGAAAACTGGTGAAATCCTTACTGGATTTATGTATCAACACATCCAAATAAATCGTGCAATCCCAAAAATGGAAACTGCAAGATATTTTTATTAATTTGAAAGTGGCCTTCCAACCTAGGGGCTTATTACAAACAGCTGTCCATGAACCTTCGATTTCCAAATGTTTTCTGATGTTCACTCCTCTGGTCCTCACTATGCATAATCAGAATCTGATGTTCACTCCTCTGGTCCTCACTATGCATAATCAGAATCTGATGTTCACTCCTCTGGTCCTCACTATGCATA
>JAOYSI010027386.1:0-10403 GCA_025775065.1 Hiodon alosoides
CCCCCCCCCCCCCCCCCCCCCCCCCCCCCCCCCCCCCCCCCCCCCCCCCCCCCCCCCCCCCCCCCCCGGCCCCCCCCGGCCCCCGCCGGCTTAGCCTTTTTCAGGGGGTGCTTAAGCCCCCGCTAGCCCCTCCCAATGGGCGCCGCCACTGGCCACCAGACCCGTCTTTGCGAAAGAGAGAGTACTTGCGTCAGTGCGCCAATGGGAGAGATCGTAAACGAGATAGTAAACGTTTTAAAAGTCATTCTTTTGAAAAACGATGTTTTCAACTAAACTATTTAAACTTTAAATCACAGTCTAACCGAATTTCCATTGGGAATATGAAAACTTTTGAATTTTTCAGCGCACTGACTATGGATTTAGCTATTGTTACATCTAAATGTCCAGAATAAAAAAAAAAATAACGACTCGTTAGCTATCGTAAATTTTTGAAATTTGGAATGTGGAAAAACTTTACTAAAAAGCAACACCACTTTTTTGTGGGTTTGTGAGAATACTTGTAATTACACAGTGCGGACTGGTCAAAAAGATGCCGCCACTGAACCTGTGGTTTTAAAAGAAACCAAATTCATCGCTACCATGGGAAAGAAGGTAAGGGACTCGAGAGCACTGTGATTTGACCACTTTTATTTGGAGTATAAAGGTACAAGCCCAGACAACAGAAACCTCCCACTATGCTTTCCTCCAAGCGTTCACAGCAAGAGGAAGGACACAGGCACTTTACTGGGGAACGATAACGAGTGTTTTCATGCCCCGTTCATAACCACTTTCACTGTGGAGCACAGAGGGGTGGGGGCATCTCAGTTTGATCTTCCCATTTGCAATGTCTCCCTAATTCCATCCACAATACTGATCTCAGATCAACTCCCATACTTCTACGTTTATATTTTGCTTGATCCTCGCTTCATGCACCTTACTTTACAAGCCTCTTCACTGAGATTAACCGGTACCTTGCTTTACAAGTCTCTTTTGGGAGATTAACCAGCAAGCATGCAGGTTCAATCTAGCCTAGTTATAACTGACAGCCAAATGGCCGTGTGAATGATCTGGGTCCCCGTGGTGGGACCAGGTGACAGGAGCACCATTGGGTCGGCTCCTCATGCCTCAGAACCAGGTCTAACAGGAGCACCATTGAGTCAGCACCTCCTGCTTTGGGACCAGGTGATAGGAGCACCATTGGGTCGACACCTCATGCCTCATGCCCCGAGTGACCTAACTCCACACCTTAACATAAACCAAGCAATAATCAACACAGAGTGGCTGTGCTCGGATTAGGCACATGTGACCTGAAACACATCACTGGCTTGAAGACGCATAATAAATGTTTCATAAATGAAGGTAAAATGGACTAAAGGTAAAATTTCTGTTCCTTTTTCCCCTGGGAGTAGCTCTAGATAAGTCTTCCCCTGCGGACTGACGGGACAGCTAGGTCGAGGTGTGGTCCTATGTGGCTGGCAGCCCCAACGCTGTGGAGTGATCGAGACTGTGCCTGGCTATCTGTGTGGCCACCTGACCTTGCTTTCAGAGACCCTGGTCGCACGGACACCCCCCATCCATCCCATGTGCAAGGCTGACTCCACTCTGGGTGGATGGAACTCGGACTGCCACCCGTAGGCAGTCTTGGAAAAGGAACGAGAGGGGTGTGAATGTCGAGGTTCTCCCTCGGCTGCTTTCTCTAAAGACCACAGGACACCCAATTCTCCCATTGGGAAAGTCACAAGTGGGAAACAAATGACATCTGCATAAAGAATTTTAGTTTGGTCATGCACACTGACTTGAGAAATCCACTAGATTGGATTTCTCGCCTACAGTTCCCATGGTCTGTGAGAAGTTACCCTTCACGATTTACTCTGCATTGGTGGGGGATCACGATTCTGACACACAGCAATAAAAGAAAAGTAAAGAAAAAACACAGCATTGTACACCAGAAAAGAGATCAAAAATCAATAAGCATGCATTATTTGTAAAATATATTTATTCCTAAATATTTGAGCCACAAAACCAATTCAAAACTGAAATGAAAACTGACTGTGACTATAGGCTATGGTGAGCAACAGAGCAGGTTTACAGAAATTCTTATGAAAACCTTAAAATAAAATCTGCTTTAACCTGATAATCATGGAAAAAACCTTAGGTGTACCACCTAAATCTCTCAACCTGTTAAACCTGTTGCTCTTTTTTTCCTTCTTTTTAAGTAATAGAACAAATGACCAAAAAAAGCTTACATATTCTTTACATAGCAATTACTACAATTATATATTGCAGTATATATTACAACACACACTGTATATAAAGGAATTACGAATACAGGACTAACAAGTAAGTTTACAAATGGGAGCGGGGTGAGGATGAAAATGAGACGGGAGAAGAAGCTAATTTCCACCCCTTGAAAGTGCCATGCAAACAACATGCAATGTTGTACGGCAATTGGTCCCCCTAGCGGGAAGAACCCTCAGTTGTAATATGAGGAGCGAAGTGCAAAGGGCACATTTTACTGCAGCGGCCAGACAGCATGTAGCAGTGGGGCAGACAAATTAATCCACTAGCTGGTCGTTGACTATTACCAAGTCAGGGCTGCCTTCTGGTGGCAGGTATTTCAAATTAACCTTGCCTGCGCATGAGGAGGTGAGGAAGCGTTTATAAAAGATGGCACCGGTTCTACTCGTGTGTGAGGAGGTGACGAGGCGTTTATAAAAGATGGCACCGGTTCTACTCGTGTGTGAGGAGGTGACGAGGGGTTTAAAAAAGATGGTACTGGTTCTTCCTGCGCGTGAGGAGGTGAGGAGGGGTTTTAAAAAAAGATAGCACGGGTCTACTCGTGTGTGAGGAGATGAGGGGTTTAAAAAAAATGGCACCAGTTCTATTCGCGTGAGAGGAGGTGATGAGGGGTATTAAAAAGATGACACTGGTTCTACTCACGTGTGAGGAGATGAGGGGTTTAGAAAAGATGGCACCGGTTCTATTCGTGTGTGAGGAGGTGACGAGGGGTTTAAAAAAGATGGTACTGGTTCTACTCGTGTGTGAGGAGGTGACAAGGGGTTTAAAAAAGATGGTACTGGTTCTACTCGTGTGTGAGGAGGTGACGAGGGGTTTATAAAAGATGGCACCGGTTCTACTCGTGTGTGAGGAGGTGACGAGGGGTTTATAAAAGATGGCACCGGTTCTACTTGTGTGTGAGGAGGTGACGAGGGGTTTAAAAAAGATGGTACTGGTTCTACTCGCATGTGAGGTATGGCACCCAGTGTCTTATGATATAACCTAGGCCTGTGAAATTAAAGCCTTCTGTTGAGCAAACAGCACTCTCAGTCTTTTGCACCCCCCTGGCACTTTCAATCTGTCACCCCCTGCACTCAATCATTCTTTGGCAGCCCATAATGGGACAAAGTTCAGGCGAACAGAAAACAACCAAAGTAAAAAAAATAATCAATAAAGCTGCAAACCGTCCACTGATAACACTACGAATATCTAGTTTACACTCTTTGTGTGTGAGTGTGTCTGTCTGTATGTATGTGTGTGAGCGTGTGTCTGTGTGTGAGTGACAGAGAGAGAGAGGGATTTTCTGTCAGAGCTTGTTGTTTGAGAGTACGTGCACAAGCCAGATATGACTGCCAGTCTAATGTTTCTACACTGTAAAAGAAAACTTTGTTCAGTTAGACTGAAGTAACCAGGGTAACCAGGCAAGTAATGGACACAAGGAGGTCAATTGGAGATATAAAACTAAAATGATGGGTTTTCTGGCATTGGCTGGCATCTCTAGAGGTCTCCTCCCCCTCTTGCCGCTCTTGGAATCAGTACACAGGGCTGTTCCGGATTCCGCAGCACAGGACCATGCTGAAGATCATCTCGAAGATCTGGAGAAGTGAACAGAGAATTAAGCAAGGCATCGGTCAGCTTGAATCAGGCCTGGAGGTGGCAATCCCAATCGTGGGGATGGAGACACCTACCATAATCACAGCGACCACCATGGCGGCGATGCCAATGATGTAGACCTTTTCAGAGAAGAGCTCTTGAATCTTATTATGACAGCTCTGAGGGACAGGGACAGAGAAACAGCTTTCTTTTGTTCCTTTCATGATGGCATCCATTTTGCAACAGAAAAGGGAATGTTAACCACACAGACAGGGAAAGTACCTCTTTGAATGCAGGAAGAAAGAAACACCAAAGAAATGTAGAAAATGCATTTGGATTATGTTGTTCCGCTGTTATATATGATTGTTATTTCTCCTTTACTGTCTGAGTATGAGTTGCTTAGGTAACACAGAATTCGGTTGTGTGCCTAAACAAGGAAAATCGTTCTTTTCAGAGCCGTCTTTCTCTGTCTCCATGCACCATCTTCTCCCGGGGCCCCTCACCATTTTAAGATTGGGGATCCCAGATTTTGCGGGGCAGATGTCATCAGTTAACTGTGAGAACAAAATGTTGATGTCCCCTTTTCCGCAGCAATTCAGCTGTGAGGGAAGAGAAAACAGTCACCAGTTGGTTGCAGCCACGGGAGCATCTGTGAGCGCCGCCCGTGTTTGTGGGCTTTTATATCACTTAAAGCAGCCTGCATTGCAGTGACATACAAAAATGAGATTTTTTATAATGTACTCTCTAGAGTTCCACTTACAGGCTATACAGGTATTTCCACAAAGTTTATAATTCTGCTCTATCTGTGGACCAACAGAGCTGTAAAACTAGAGAAAAGAAAATGGGAAACTTACCGCCTCGTGGAAGCCCTTAAGGACTGTGATGGCAGCAGCATTTTTTTGTGGGGAAAGTATAGCCTGTTCGTACGCTTTGTTATAGAAGTTGATCAGCTCCTTTGAGATCTAAAATGAAAATGGAAATGAAAATGAAAATGTCCTACTAGTGGTTTGTTCTCAATGGTAGTCAGCAGAACTCTGATGAGGCCAATGGCCGCTGTGTGAGTATGTGTATAACTGAGTGACAGCTTAGTGTGTATGTGTAACTGTGACAGCATGGTGTGTGTATATAACTGAGCTTAGTATGTGTATGTGAGCACCTGGGTGTCAGCTTAGTCTATGTGAGTGTTTGTGTACATGCGCGCACTTAACGGATTGATAGCTTTAGTGTGTGTGGGTAACCGAGTGACAGCTTAGTGAGTGTGTGCGCGTGTGTGTGCGCGTGTGCGTGTGTGTGTGCGCGTGTGTAACCGAGTAACACCTTAGTGTGTGTATGTGGGTGTAACCAAGGGACAGCTTAGTGTGTGTGTGTGTGTGTGTGTGTGTGTGTGTGTGCGCATAATGGAGTGACAGCATAGCATGTGTGCGTTACCGAGTGACAGCTTAGTGTATGTGGGTAACCGAATGAGTTTAGTGTTTGCGTGTAACTGAGTGACAGCTTAGTGTGTGTGTGCATGTGTAACTGGGTGTCAACTTCGTGTGTGTGTGTGTGTGTGTGAGTACGTGTGTGTGTGTGTGTTTAACCGAGTGACACCTTAGAGGGTGTGTGTGTTACCGAATGACAGCTTAGTGAGTGTGTGTGTGTGTGTGTGTGTGTCTACCTGAGGGACAGCTTATTGTGTGTGTTTGTGTGTGTGCTTAACGGAGCGACAACTTAGCATGCGTGGGTAACCGAGTGACAGCTTAGTGTGTGTGTGTAACTTAGTGACAGCTTAGTTAGATGTCACTCAGACATACAAACTTAGTCTGTGTGAGTAACCAAGTGACAGCATGGTGTGTGTATATCTATCAATTTAGTATTTTTTTTTATTTTTATTTTTTTAATCTAATGTCCATATTGTTTGATCCTCTCCGGTGACACATATAGTTTGATCCTCTGTGTGTGTTACCGAGTGACAGCTTAGCGGGTGTGTGTGTAACTGAGTGACATCTTAGTCTGTGTGAGTATCCGATTGACAACACAGTATGTGTATGTTTGTTACTGGGTGCCAGCTTAGTGTGTGTGTCTAACCGAGTGAAAGCTTAGTGTATGTGTATGTGTGTAAGCTTAGTGTACGTGTGTCAGCTTAGTGTGTCTAACCGAGTGACAGGTTAGTGTGTGTGTGTGTGTGTATGTGTGTCTAACCAAGTGACAGCTTATTGTGAGAGTGTAACCAAGGGACAGCTTATTTTGTTTGCATGTGTGAGTGTGTGTGCGCACACTTAACGGAGTGACAGCTTAGCGTGTGTGGGTAACCCAGTGACAGCCTAGTGTGTGTGTGTGTGTGTGTAACCGAGTGACAGCATGGTGTGTGTGTAACCGTGTGATAGCTTTGTAGGTGTAAAATGAGTAACTGGGTGTCAGCTTAGTGTGTGTTTGTAAACGAGTGACAGCTTATTGTGTGTGTAACTGACTGACAGCTTATTGTGTGTGTGTAACCGAATGACAGCTTATTGTGTATAACGGTCGGAGTGAGAGGGTCAGTGCTCCTACTGTGTCACGATTCATGAATCCCCAGATCCCCGCAGCCACCTCACAGGCGAACAGAATCACCAAACATGCAAAGAACTGCAACAGAGAAGGAGACAGCAGATCTGTTAGTATTTTTATTTATCCTTTGATTTGATGTCATGACAAAAAACACTCATTTGACAAACCGTGAATAAAACAGAACTCATGTGATATTTTTTTTTTTACTGCTATTCATTCAGTCCTTTGCTGAAATGGCTGCCATTCTATTATAAATTATCTCTAGGCTTAATTATTACTTTGAAGATTAAACAATAATGTTTGATGATTACTAGTGACTACTGTTTCCGAACAGTACAAGTCTTATACAGGTTATGATGTTCAGCACTTATGATTACACTGTATGTAGTTTAGGATGCATCACAACACCATAAGATCCCAGCAACTTCACCCTGATCTTAACCACTCCTTTACATGCCTTAACCACACAATTTATTTGGGGTTATTTGCAGCCTCCACTTTGAACACACAGATGAGTAGATGTGTAGCTGGTAGGAAAGCAATTTTAATTAGTTTTATGCATAAACAATTAGTTTTTTTTTAAGTTAGTTAAAAAAATAAGTTGTCATGACGTGTCCAAAGGGGATATCAGTTTTGATATAGAGCATATGGCTATATACTGGCTTTCCAGTAGCCCCAACACCAACACCAAATTGCTGTATGTATGTGAGCTTCATCCTGGATTCAGTCCTCACACTACTGCTGCTAGTGTTAATGATTGTCCACTCTTCCAGATCACTCACCGTTCCCAGAAGGCACTGAGATTCCTGGATGGCACCATAACAACCCAAGAATCCCACGAACATCATTACAGCGCCCACGGCGATCAAGACGTACACAACTGTGGGGAGAAAGAGGACATGCCAATAGAAAAGGAAATGGTCCCATGGAAATGTGTCCCACGATTGGAATCCAGGCACGTTTCCTGCTTCAAGACCTGTCAGGCACACCACGCCCTTATTTACTAAGACAAGCAAAGAAAAGGAACTTCACCAAATGTGGGCAAGAAAATGTAAACAATTTCCTCTAAGAATGTTATTTATACAGTTTGCTACTTCTGGTGCGATTAAGTATCCCTGAGCTGCCTTGGGCTTGTCATAGAACGGCACTGTGTGTCAGGAAAAGTCCTGTGCAACAACAATCCTGTGCAAATCCCCCGTCTCTCAGGGAACTCATCATTAACCATAGATACCCCAGACAGCCCCTGAGCGAGCGGGTGAGAGAGTGAGAGAGAAAGAGAGAAAAGCAGAAGACAAATAGGAAAGCAGAACTTAAGCGCATACCGCATGCCATAAACCCCCCCCCCCCACACACACACACACACACCCACACGTCATTTGCAGATTCAGGATTTCAATGAATCATGATTTTGTAATGTTTCATGCTAAATAGACGAGGCAAGAGGTGTTGCCATGGAGAAGACCAAATAATTCCTCTGCCTCCCGATCTTTCAGAGGAAGCTTGGTTCCACTTTCTCTGGCTCCTGATCTTTCACTCTCTTCAGTTACTAATTTTCTCTCTTCTCCAGCTAGGTGCCATCCTCCCTTTCTCTCGTTTCTCTCCCTCATCCTCACAATTACACAAAGCTCACAGCAGTGGACCTGGGAATGGCTTTATGCATGTAAACTTTGTGTAATTAATCCCTTAATTATATTGGATAGATATCATATTCATAAAAAAAAGAACAAATAACAAACCCTATTTTATGTTTCATATTGGAATTGAAAGGATATACAGAAACCATTCACACTTTTTAAAACTGTAAAGCAACAAAAGCTAATTTTAAGGTCAGGTTTCCTATTTGTTAACATTATATAACTATTGTGTTAATGTAACTAAATATTATCCAATAAAAAACAAAAAACAAAAACCTACCTAGTTGGTACTACGCCCCCCGCAGAGCACTTGAAAGCAAGGCTGGGGTGGGACATAACAGCCAGCTGATTAAGGTATTATACTCCTGTCACTGCACCAGCAGCTTTTAAATGAGCTACGTTCACCTTATTGCTGACTCAGTTTCAGCGTTGTCGTCATGTTGCAAAGCCTTGCATAATGCACCCCCTGAACCCTATTCCAAGCCCCATACCACTTATAATTAAGCACTCCCCTCCCCCTTTTATTGCTGTTCCAAAAATGTAAAAACTCATCATAACTGTTTAAGACTTAATCGGGGAAAGGGCCTTCAACAGCAAAGAAGCCTAGCCTGAAACAATTAACGAGCTGCTGAAGCAGGAGAAAGGGGGCATGCTCCACAGATGGGCACCCAGTGAAGAAAAGTGACCGAAATCTTTACCCAGCTGCGAGAGGGGGAGGGGTATTGGAGGATAAAATACGAAAGGCAAATCTGATGCTCCTTGCTCCCAATCGCCTTGAACCCTGCATATTCCAGTGCTCAGCATGCCAGTAAAAGGTCTGACTCCATGTTAACTGATCTCTGGTCAAATCTTCTGAAGACTTTCATGTAGAGGTCCCTCTCCTCCATCTTAACTGTTGATATATTTCCATTTATAGTGCCAGAGGATAACAACCACGGGCCCACACAAATATCTTGGTCCTCAGTTGATGTCACTTTGACAAACTGTTTTTAATCGCATGTGGATCTCGATAAGGCTAGTTAAGTCTACGTTCCCGATTCCCCTTCTATTATCTCTCAAATTCCCATTCAGTTATTGGACTGTATAACACAGTTCTGATCATAATGCAAACAGAATTTGAATAAACGTAAATAGCAGTTTAGTAAAAAAGTAACATCTTCCCTAGCCGTGAGGGGGAGGCAGCAGGAGAGCCAGTTTTCAACCCTGCAATAACACTAGGCGTACCCGCACACTTGAAATACCATCTCAGCATAATTAGGGGGTGTAGTCCTTTTTTTGGACATGTATGGGTGTGTGTAAGCATTTGGGGTGTAATAAAATGTTTTACAGAATTTTCCCGTCTTGCCCAGGCGGCCTATTTTGGCCTTGCTCTTGTGATAGTCAGCTGGTACTTATCTCCACAGAACCCGTGTCAGCTGGTACTTTTCCTCCCAGTCTTCCAGCACTGTGGAGACACTTCTGCTCCGCCCTGTAAATACCACCAGACATCCAGTGTATTCCTGTTCACACTATAAAATGTATGGACAAACAAACCTTAAATATCTATGAAAAACATGGTGCATGGTGGCATGGTGGCATGGTGGGGGCGTGAGGGCATGGGGGGCAGGGTGGCCCAGCTCTGTGTGTGTGTGTGTGTGTGTGTGTGTGTGTGTGGCTGTCCATCTCCTGATAGGGGTGTGCGGGGTGTGCCCTGCTTCACGTCCAGACCATGAGTTAGAAAAGAGTGAATAGAATAAAATTGAGTAATCATCCCAGCTCTAGAACTCAAATATACACAAAGTAAAAACAAGCACCCAGTAGCAAAATGGTTTCCATGGAAACACCAGTCACATGGTACAGGAAGTTCATGACTGATAAAAACTGATAAACCCTCTAACCTCTTGACATAGGCCCTGTCTATTGCATCAGAGCTTTGGCAACACTATGACCACATTCGCTGACAACAGTAAAAAAAATCATCTTTATTTGTTTATCCCTTTCAGGCCTCTACAACCTTCTAGACCAGAGTAGCAATGAAGTCAGCATTCTAGTCACTATTTCTATGTGCGTGTCACTTTTCCCCCAAGGCTACTCGGCAAGCTGGCCAACCACCACACCAAGCTAAACCACGTCCACTCTAAATTTCCTGCACCTAGCAAAGATTTTATGCCCCTATTTCCTAAACAGTTCATTAGACCGCAGCCCTGCAACCTTGCGATTACTGTGTCATACAGAATTTCAGAATTAAGAAAATAAATCAACATACATTCAGGTCACAGACTGGCCTTTGCCAATTATATTAAACCGGTAGGTTCAGTTAGACCAGTTATGTTTGTGCCCCATTTCACCAGAACTACTCTCTCCGTCCACACCGACACCCTGTGACATTTTCACAGGCAACTACATGACAACACA
>JAOYSI010027386.1:10503-26943 GCA_025775065.1 Hiodon alosoides
CCCATTTCACCAGAACTACTCTCTCCGTCCACACCGACACCCTGTGACATTTTCACAGGCAACTACATGACAACACAACAAGGAAGACCAAATTGCAGGCGATATACCTACAAATGCAAGGTGCAAAGATGGGTGGGATAGAGGAGTGAGCAAACTGCCGGACGCTGGGGAATCGGAAAGCCACCCTAACCCTAACACTTTCCAGGGTACACACACAGATGCGTTCCTTTTTCGTAAACCGACAGAACAATTCAGAGCTGGACTGTGCAAGAAATGCTGACCTCGTTGGCTGGCGTGGTTGACGCACTGTGCACTTCCTGGCATTTCTCCATTTCCGGGACTTTGTTTGCGTAAACTGCCCGGGTTGAGAACAAACCGCCCTTCAGTGCAGCTGCCAGCCAGGAAAATGACTTGCCTCCTGCAGATCGCAGAGGTTGTGAGGTTAACGAGCGGCAGAATAAATACACCCTCAGAGACGCAGGCTGCGGGGTTAGGCCATGGACCCGCACAATGGGAGCCACCAGTGGGAAGGAACGGCAGGAAGACAGCCAGGTTGGGCAGGAAGACAGCCAGGTTGGCAACACTGGGGTGGGGTGGCTCCCCTTTTCACCCACACCGGTGCAGTGGCCATGAGTACTTTTCCCAAACAACACCTTTTCACTGTAGCCCCTCATACCTATGCACAGGCAGTCACTACTCACTTTAGCCCTTCATACCTATGTAGAGTCTCTCCCCCTGTGTATTGCAGGTCCCTTGACCCAGGATCCTTAAGACTTTGTCTGCCTGTCTCCTGCTTCTACTCATAAAAGAAGGTTTGCGTGGCCCCTTAGCTGTTCCCAGACGTCAGCGGCACCCCGCTCAGCTGAAAGACAAAGCCCTGGCGAAAACTGCGGGAATCATGTTCTGTTTTTTGTCTCCATCATGATCTCGGGGTAAAGAGGCGTTCAGATGTCTACAGGTGGAACAAGTGCAGATGGGTGGATGAACTCCAAGGGTTCACTCTCCATGACTCTTTTCACCTTCTACACCTTGAAAGCCAAGGAAAAAACTATGAACATAAAAGTTCTGCTAGGCCCGCAAGGAGTTGATCCTAGGGAGAGATTGTCGGAGACAACTGCTCCAGGCTTCCCTGTTTTTTTGACCTGGGAGAACAGGAAGCAACAGCAGCAGGGATGTGACCGAAGGGTTCACCAAATTGTGGCCTGTCGCTAAACTGCTGAGATTGCCATTAAACTAGAGCTGGGTGCTTTTCCGTTTCAGGTTGTCTTTTTTTTTTTTTTTAATGACAAAACCAAAACCCAACTTAAAGGATTTAAGTTTAAAAAATAAAGACGTATTTCAACGGCAGTAAAAAGTTCAACGTCTCACTCAGTTATATTACCATCTTAGCTATATTAAGTCTTATCATTGTGTTACAACCAACCAAGAAAACCACATTTAATTTCTGAGCAGTATTGCATTTAAATAAATTAACATACAAATTGAATAAACAAATATTTATGTAATGGGAGTGCATGAGAAATTGTGAACTGTTTTATTTTAAGCTAATCTTGCTTACAGTCAATACTATAAATTATATATAAATTATGTATATTATAACAGGGACCCAACCATCAGGCTACAGGGACCCAGGAGTGAGACTGGAAATAAAGGTGTCCTCTGGGTTGTAAGCAGTTCCTTGGGCACAAGCCCAGTTAAAAGAAAAGTTTTGCACGAATACTTAAGCATCAGCTAGGCCAATAAGGCCCACTGTCTGGGGTTGGATGTACAAAAATACAGCAGTCTGCAGTGGCCAGCAAAAGAGGCTTGTGTGCCATTTATGGCAAACGGTGGCAACTGCCATCACACAAGGGTGTGGAGGGGTACTCTACTTACACATGTGGAAGGTGTTGGGCACCTGCTGACCATCCAGCTCCAGGATCAGGATTTTGCTGGTCTGGCTATCATGTCGGAGCCACAGTGCCACGCCCAGGACGACCCCTCCCGCCAGCTGCCCAGGAGAGAGGGAAAAAGAGAGGAACACACACAAACGGTCAACCCCAGGTGGTCCTGACCCAAACAAACAGCCTAAAGTACACAAATTTGTCCATATGCCCGTTTATTCAAATGGCACAAATCAGAGGCAGAGGGGGGAAAAACAGAATCAGCCCCATACAAGGCGATACTACATGAGGTGCATGGTGGGATATACTCTGATAGCCAAAGTGCCCTCATCACGCTTCTGCCTTCGCGGCAAAAGGAGATGACAGTCATTCCTCAACAAGAATATTGGCTAAACAGGTATATTCCTAAGGATATCCTGTAAACTAAACATAGCTCAGTCAGCCAAACAATGAACCGAAGGAACAGTTATGTATACAGCCTTCATAGTCATAGGCGCCACTGGAAACAGGAAAGGGAATTGTAAAGGGGGGGACAGCTTCTCATCCCCCCTTTTATAATTTACTTTCCTGTTTGTGTTGTCACAGACAGTTTGCCGGCATTCTGTTAACAGTGGAGCCTATAACCATAAAGGCTGTGTACATAAACTTAAAAAAAAAAAACCTTGCACAATTTGTAAATAAAATAAGATTCTTATTTTATGTACAGGGCAGCTTGTCCTGTTGCCTATGGGAGACTGGAGAGGGGGAGGGGCTGTGAGAGGAAGCCGGGACAATTTCACAACTCAGGACTGTGGCGAGCAGAGGATGACCCAACCCCCCACTCCACAATCCACCCCCACCCCAGTGCGATCGGCCATTTCTGTGGAATGCTAACAGAGTGCTGTAGCCCTTTGCCCTGGAATGCTAGAGGGATTCTGGGGTTTAATGAAGCTGGAAGAACGAGGCCCCTCCAAAACACTCCCACGCAGCGACCACATCTGTTCTCAGTCTGTGTCTGTGTCTGTGCCTGTGTGTGTGTGTGTGTCTGTGAGAGAGTGTGTATGTCTATCTGTCTCTTTGTATGAGTGTGTGTGTGTGTGTGTGTGTGTGTGTCTGCACACGTGTGTGTCTGTGAGAGAGTGTGTATGTCTATCTCTCTCTTTGTATGAGTGTGTGTGTATATGTGTCTGCGTGGCTGTCTCTGTGTGTCTGCGCCTGTGTGTGTGTGTGTCTGTCTATCTGTCTCTTTGTATGAGTGTGTGTGTGTGTGTGTGTGTGTGTGTGTGTGTATGTGCCTGCGTGGCTGTCTCTGTGTGTGTCTGTGAATGTGAGTGTGTGTGTGTGTGAGAGAGAGAGCGTCTGTGTGACTGTGTGCGTGTGTAGGTGCTGGTGAGAGTGTGTGTCTGTCTGAGTGAGGGTGTGTGTGTGTGTTCCCTACCAAGTCCGTGCTGTCAGATCCCCCATCCTTCTGTGAGTGCTTCTGTCGTGATTTAAATAAAGACCGTCAGAAGGGGCAACAGCGCAGTAATGAGAAAGGCCCTTCCTAATTCACTGAATCACTCCTTACAACGTGACCATCGGCCACTTCTTCCTTTCATTGGTGAAACTGGGTTTGTACCACAGAGGTGTGAAGGGCTTGATGAGATTGAGCTTCAGTTAGACATATAGAAAATAAACGGAGTAAGGTCGATGTTGTGCTGGCGTCACCCTTTTAACCTCACTCAATGTGAGAGAATCGCGGCTCGCTTGCAGGTCACCCGCACCCCTTCCTGTAGCTCCCTACCCCCTACTGGGAGTATGCCGCAGCCACAGGGAATTCTGAGAGAACTGTAAGTACGACATATCAAACTCTAACCCAGACAGACCTGTAAAAGAGTGGAAACACGACATATCAAACCCTAACCCTTACAGAACTGTAAAAGAGTGGAAACACGACATATCAAACCCTAACCCTTACAGAACTGTAAAAGTGAAATCACGTGTGACCCCAGGCATGAAGAGGCTCAGCTCCCACACAATGGAAGAGGCATTCCTGTGTGACAGCCTGGCGTTTGGTAACGGGAACGGGTCCCGTTTGGTTTGGGAAGTCCATTAATAGCTCCACCATTTCTCAGATTTCTCCCCCGATCGCATGTATTAAGGCACAGCATCGGAAGAGGGCACACACAGGGGAAGCAGTGGTCACAGGCATTGTTGCCTATGAGGTGACAACCTACGGTGACAATATTCACCGACACAGGACACTGGACGTTAAAGGTGGTTAAAACGTGAGATGGGACTGGCTGTTGGACTTAATGTGTAACTTAGTGTTTCTCAACTGGCGTTTCACGGAACAGTTGCGTTCTATGGGACACTTGTAGGTATTATGTTGAAAAATCTGAACACATCACTGTCAGCTAGTTAGCTACCCTAGTTAGTTAATGTTACATTTACATTCAGCCCTTATCCACGATTGAAAAACATAGCTATTGTTAACTACGACATGCCGCTAGGCTCCTGGTTGAGGGTCAGAAATTAGGACTTGAACTTTGCCGTCATTTTCAACAAACGACTTTCAACAAATTAAGTTGTTTTTCACAAAATGAAAAACAAAGACAGCAGCTGCAATCGGAGTAAAAATAACTCTGGACGTTACGGACAACGATTCCCCCAACGACTAAACACATCTGTGCCAGAAAACAGGTGTCTCACACCCACACGTTAAAAACATAAATCGAAGAGTTTTTTGAAAGAATGCTACTTTGAAGCTTAATTAAGTAATTTTGGAATTTTTGGTTCTTGATTTAAATATGAGTGGTAATTGCAATGTTTATAGTTAAATTATTATATTGTTTATCCTGAAAAATGATGGGGCTTATTTAACAAATTAGTTTAAAGTTTAAACCTCAATCCCAATTCGTATTCTGTCTTTTAAAAATGCACAGATAAGTTTAGAACAGAGTTTTTGTCAGTGACGACTTTCGCATTGCAAACGCAGTGGCCATAGTGCCTATTTACAATTAGTAATATAAAAATCAGTGCTATCTGTGACTGAACTACAGATTATTATAATGTAGTGTGTGCCTCAGAATACTTTTATGTGCGCGAGTTTTGCTTCCCTAAAAAAAACAAAATAAAACAACGCTTTCCGAGTCTGTGTGTATGTAGATTACACTGCTGCAGCCGACTAACAGAAAAATGTCTGGTTCCAACAACAGAGTCTGCCATCACCCTCATGCAGTTGTCGGTTAGGAAATTTGGCAAACCTGATAAAGGGTGGCGACAGTTTCGAAACAGCCTCGGGTCTGAACTAGGAGTGTGAAAGCAGAGAGCAAGAGTGAGCCAAAAACTCGCCCTTTAGTGCGAGGCTTGGCACAAATCAGAATTTTTGAATTGACTCCCATTCAATTCACAAAATTTAATTTGAATGGAACAGTCCACAACACACAATATGTAGAATTGGTATTTTAATGGAACTGGCCACACCTCCACAGTATGTAGAATTGGAACTTGAATGGCCGAAAGTAGAATGTAATTCCATGTAGGTAAGGAGTAGGTGGGGGAGTGAACAGACTGTCCATGTAGGTAAGGAGTAGGTGGGGGAAATTTTCATTTGTGTTGACATTTACATTAGAGGGAGAGACGAAAGATTTTCAGTCAAGAGTTGTTTGATGGAGATTCATAGAGTATGAGCTGAAAGGGGCAGTTAAGCTCAGTCAAGACCTCACATGGGACTTTCAGGATGGACCTCAACATCTTGACAGGCTATTCCATCTTTTGACGTTAACAGGATGAAGTTTGAAGCCTTCAGGGGCCTCAGGGGCTGGTTGCAAGACTTGTTGCAAAATGCCCCAAGCATTTGTACTTTCCCAATTAGGTTTTTTATGGGAAGCATGTCATTCAATTTTCTACATTTACTTGCCAGACCAGATACCTCCTCCTCCTTTTGGTTCTCATCTTCACTGTCAATGGCCTCTAATGGGGGGAAGGTGGTGAATACCTTCACCTCACCATATTTGAGCCGGTACAAGGAAGGACACTTTGTTGGTCAGCTGACAGGTCAGCACGACAATTTGTTGGCTGATATAGCCAATGCCAACCTCATAGACCAAATATCATGAGTTTTTCCATCAGACTGATCAAATGATTTTGCACCCTTGCAGTGAACAGAGGTATACAATTCTGACTCAGGTTATTTATGGAGGGTATGGTAAAACAGGGCTCTGCCAAGCAGCGGATGTTGCAGAAGTCCTTGTTTTCTACTGTGGAAAGAGAAGCATTGTTTATTGCCTTTAGGTTTTGTGTCATAGCTGTTCTACTGTAAGTCTCCGACCACCAAAGCAATCCAGGATGCTTTTTAAAGGAAAATAATTATATTTGAGCCTAATTGTAATCAAAGTATGTAGGGATGCTGAATTTGTGAAAATGATATGGAATGAAATGTATGTGTTGAAGTTTATTTTTCAGTGTTGGATGAAAGCAGAGTACAACTTTTTGATTTGATTATCTTATTCTAGAAAGAAATGAACCCTCCTGTCTCTCTGCAGAGGACATTGCTAACCATTTTCAACAGAAAGTTGACAACATACACTCCACCCTCACCCAGTCGACCACATGTCCCCCTCTCACTCCAACACCAGCCTTGACCACAGGGGCTTCTCTGAATTCTCCCTGCTGCCAAAGCAAGAGGTCTTGCAGCTCCTGCGAGAACACCGACCCACCAGGTGCCCACCCAGGGCATGAAAATCCCTAGGCAAATTAATCTCAGCGATGGGTTTTCATATCACTATTTTGCCATTATAGGGGATAAATAAACAACAACAACAACAACTACTACAACTACTACTACTACTACTACTACGCTGATGACACTCAACCCTTTCTCTCTCATTCCCTCCTTCAAGGATCTCTGTGATTTTCCTACGCATCTCCGCCTGCCTCCGGGATGTGTCCACGTGGATGGCTGATCACCACCTCAAGCTCAACTTGGCGAAAACGGATTTGCTGTACCTCCCGGCCAAGCACACTCCTTTCCATGAAATCCAATCAATCAAAGGAGGTTCACTCACGCCACCCCCCTCCTCATCAAACTCCACTGGCTCCCCGTTGCCGCTCAGATCCACCACAAGATCCTCTCCCTCACTCATCAAGCTACCTCCGGTTTTGCCCCTGGCTACCTCTGATCGCTAATCTCAGCATAAAACCCCACTAGATCCCTACGATCCTCTAATGCCAGACACCTAGTGGTTTCTCCCCTTCGGATTCGATCACCATCCGGGCAACTCTTCCTAGTACTCGCACCAGCATGTTGGAAGGCCCTTCCTGAGGACATCAGACGGTGTGAGGTCTACACCATCTTCAGGAGGAAACTAAAAACATACCTCTTCCGACAACACCTCACACTGGATGCTCATATTTATGGTTGGAATACCCTTGTCTACATATTTGATGCTTAGGTATAGAATGTTGGGTGAATTTTGTTGGTTAAGTATGTTTATTGATATGCTATCTCTTTCTAGCATTAGCTAGTCTCTAGGGTACACTCAGTCTTTCTTAATAGAGCAACATAGCTCAGTTTCGTATTGCACTTGTGAACCCTGAATCTACAGCACTTTGTATGTCGCTCTGGACAAGAGCGTCTGCTAAATGACAAAATGCTAAATGCTAAATGTAAATGTTATGATATTTCAGTATTCAGTGGTAAAATGCATTTGCTTGAGCAATGAAACCATTCAGGACCTTTCAGGGCCATTATATACCACAATAATACCATTAACTTATTTGTAGTTGGCTTTTGAAATTTGAAGTGGCTTTGATTGAACCACAGATAGACGTATTGCAGTAATCGTATATAACCAGGCTGTATGGCAGTGCAGTGTTGAAGATTTCAGTTTGATTTTACTTTTAAAACTTGGTTTTCTTTTTAAAAAACCCATCTGGTAACATATCAGTATCAAGCGACATTTACTGTGAAAACTCCAGATACTATCAGTAGATCTCTAATGTAACATTTTTTATTATTGGCAGCAGCATGATCTGCTATGATTGGAAGAGAAAATGACAATGAAAGAGAAGTTATGTCTCTTCTGACATCCCAAACATGCAAGTCACTGTTTAAATATGAATTCAAAACTTCACTTTCAGTTTACCTTTCGATTATGTCACACCTGCCCGTGAAACAGCTGATCCGTTTTTCAAGCATTGACTTAAATAATGTCTAGTTCATTTATTTAAATGCAATAACGACCACCAACATTTCTACAGGAACGTTACTGAGTTTTTGTTTTTTGCATAATGCTTCATATTACACTAGCTAACGCAGACAAGTCATAAATTTATACATACTGTGCTTCACATACCTACGAGTTTTCTTTACAGCTTCCTGGAGAGAGCCATTTTTGACTTTCACCCACTGGGCACAAGGGCGTAGAATGCAAAGCATGCTGGGTAAGGGAGTGTAGTTCATGCTGTGCTTGTACTCTTCAGCAAGAGAAGCAAGGCTGATTAGGTTCCTTTTAAAATCAGTTTTTGGCTATTGCGGCCTCGCCCCTAAAAAAGCGGAACAGAGTGAGAAACACTCCTTTACTTAAAATAAAAAACAAAAAACAAAACTCAGTCTACCCTTTGGAGCACAGAGGGCCTTTAAGGAGAACCCCACACAGTATAAATGTCCTGTTAAACCCGCAAGCCAGATGACACTTTCCACGTCTGTCCTAAGCCAGGTGGAAGTAGCAAAAAAACACAAATACATACTTTCTTTCGCTTCCTGTCTGCACCAAGTAGCAAGCAAAGTATTGCCAAACCTGGGTAAACATGTGCAGTTTTTCTACACCCACTGACACACGACGTGAATCTGAGGCAAAACTCAGGCCAAAGAGTCAGGAGTCAGTCACTAAACACTTCACTTCCTCACCACTTTCATAGCACAGGCTGGTTGACCTCTTAAGAGTCCACACACAACAAATGCACGCAGTTGCCACACACCATCAACTTATAGACTTCTTTCAGGGATACGTGTCAATCAACCCCATACGACAGATGCCGGTGTTGAGGACTTCCAGCCAATCGACTTGTGAGTGAAAGGATCACAAACAGCTTCAGTTACTGTGATTTTCCATATCGAACACTGCCCTTCTCTGAGCTTTAGCCTCTTTCTAAATGGAAGAGCCAGCACAAGACAGCGCCGGAGTTTCCCCTAATCTTTCATTTTCTTAGCCAAACCTTAGTTTCCCATTCTGTACAATGTTTCCACTCAGATGATGCATTAACCATGGAGGGATTTTCCAGTCACCATTCAATCTTGAAGTGATGGGGAATGGGGAACATGTGTTTTCTGGGATGCTTAAATTACCCAGCAATCCTAAAACAGTCTAAAACAGTAAGAGTGTAAGTGTTCTACACAGACACTAGAGCTCTTTTTAAATGTTTTTTAAAAAGCCCTTTGTTGTGTTTATTTTTTTTGAATGCATCATATTTAAGTAAAAAAAACAGTCACATCATTGAAAGTTAAAAATGGGCCTGTGTAATTTCCTCCATATACTTCTGAGGAAGTTTAACCACAGTTTAAGCAATAAAAGGATCATTTGAACATGATGAAGATGTGGCACATTGAAATGAATAGCATTGCTCTGTCATTTAATTTATTATCACACAAGGTTTTGTCATAAGCATACCGATTCACTGAAGTATTTTAGTTGGGGGGGAAATCAGCGGAAAGTTATCACAGTCGTCTTTTGAATTAGATGTTGACCTTGCCTTTGTAAAAAATAGTTTCCAAACAACTAATCTGGCATTTTCGCTTTAGGAAAGAATGATCCAAACGACTCGAACATTGGTTTCGACAAATGTTGTCTATATCATGTTGAAACCTTTTACTGTCTTTTTCCAACCACAGAACTCTGGGGGAACTGACTCGGTTTGGTTTTACGGGTTTGTTTCTTTGTCGAGCAACACGTTTAAACCCTGGCTTTACAATGGTTATTATAGGGAACATAAAGAGAGTACATCACAATATATTCGTTCGTGCAAACACGGAATTAAACTGAACATTTTAATTTATATTTAGATGTTTTTGATTCGTTCAATAAACTTGGCTATACAACATGAAATGACTTAAAAACGTAAAATTTTATTCTAGACGTCTCGTTATAGTCACTGGACGGAATACATATCTTCTCAACAGAGGAGAGCGGACCATGGCTTGGGAGTGGGTCGGCTCAGGGCGCCCCATTCAGAAAAAAATATTGTTTTCTTAGACAGATACATGTTTATTGTTAGTAATGATATTGTTTTTTGTTTTTTCTTTCCACATGTATATTTTGTATAATTGGTTTGGCAACACATGCTATTGTAAGTCATGCCTATAAAGCACCATTTAATTTAATTTAATTAATTAACGATACCACAAAGGAGAGTGCTCCGTGGCTTTCCAATGCCGACTGCAAAACACTTTCTTGGGAAACAGCTTGTAAAAATATTGTAAATTAGGATACAGTCTCTCATTAACGACACAAACCAACAATCTCCACTTAAAACAATTCGCCATTGTTATACTCAGCTGCGTTTGTTCGAACGGCTTAATACAATTTACAGCAGACCCTGTCAACAAACCACAAGTCGTGCGGGATTCAATTTCACCTCGCTACCAGCGCACCGTATCCGAATTTTGCATCCGCAACACAATAATAAAAAAATAATTAAAAAAACTCACCCAAAAAATGAAATTGAAGAAGAATAGCAAGTATTTGATACATTTTGTGCAGCCTTCTACTCCCATAGTGCAGGTTTTTAATACCCCGTGTCCCACTCTATTTTAAAAAGGTCTGTAGCGCGGACTCTTCAGCAACGAAGATAACGGGCCGATTTCTGAGCGTTTAATGGAAGACCGAGAGGCAGTCTGGACTCCCGGGCTCTCGATGTCTGTCGACTCAAACAGGCAACACCCTACGGCTCTCCCCTTTAATTCAAAGAGTGAACTTGAGTTTGCAGGACTGTTCACCACCAACGAAAATCCCCCGTAATTACCTTCTTTCTCCTCCCCCCCTCCCCTATCAAAACAGATTTAATTGCTACACGGAATTTTGCAGACCATATAAATGGCGAATAAAAATTACACGTTTACATCATTTGCTATATAAAACTATTAAATTCAAGAAAATAAACGCAAGTAATAAAAGTGGTTTTCTCATTAACCATTAGTTAACCGCAGTAGACCCTGAGTGGACACTATATTAGGAACACAGATCTAATAACAAGTTGCTCCCCTTTTTCCCATAGAACAGTCTGAATTTGTTAGGGAATGGACTCAACATGGGAACCTTCACATCAGATCAGGATTAATTTCTGCATTCATCTTCTTATACAGCTGAATATTTTGCTGAAGGATAGGTACCTTCCTCAAGAGTACTACAGCTGGGGTGGATGCAAGGTTGTTTTTGGTTACAAGCCTGTCACCTTAACCACTACACCACCAGTTGTATCAAGGCCCCCAATGTGTGACAGTAACACAGCTCCATACTGCCACCACCAGCAGGATGGACCCATGGATTCCCATCAGCATAAAACAGCAGAAACTCCTGGATTTCTAAACACTCCAGTGCATTTGGCATGTAGCAATGACATGAAGAAAACATACTACATGACCATCTGTGATATCAGAGACTACCTGGTGTAACATACCTGTACAATTACACACCACATTGCCCAGTGTTACATACCTGTACTATTTCACACCAGACTGTCCAGTCTTACATTCCTGAACTATTACAGAACAGACTGCCCAGTGTTACATACCTATACTGTTACACAACAGAGACTGTCCAGTGTTATAAACCTGTATTATACACACCAGATTGCCCAGTGTTCCCTACCTGTATTATTACACACCAGACTGCCCAGTGTTAAATAACTGTACTATTACACACCAGACTGTCCAGTGTTACATACCTATACTATTACACACCAGACTGTCCAGTGTTACATACCTATACTATTAGACACCAGACTGGCCAGTGTTACATACCTATACTATTAGACACCAGACTGGCCAGTGTTAAATTACTGCAGTATTACACACCAGTTACACATGTTCACTTCAAGTTTTTAAAAAACTGTGTGAGTGTATCAATAGTGTTTAAGTGGTGCTGCCAGTGCTCTAGCTCACAGTGAGGCATTATAGAGTCTGATGGCTGATGACAGGAAGGACTTCCGATAGCACTCCTTGTGACACCGTGGGGTGATCAGTCTTGCACTAATGGCGGTGGGAGGCATTGTCCATAATGGCCCGCAGTCTGGACAGTGCCCTTGCCTCTGCCACCTCCTCCAGGGTGCTAAGGTTAGTCCCCAGCACAGAGCCGGCCTTCCTGATCAGTTTGTTGATCCAGTTTGCGTCACTCCCCTTGTTGCTGGCGCCCCAGCACACCACAGCGTAGAAGATGCCACTAGTGACAACAGACTGGTAGAAAGTAGGCAGTAGTAAGCTGCACACATGAAAGGACTGAAGCCGCCTCAGGAAGTAGAGCCAGCTCTGTCCCTTTTTGGAGAGGGCCATGGTGTTTACAGTCCACTCCAGTCTGTTGTCCAGGTGGACTCCTGAATACTTGTCCCAACCCTCTTGACATCTATCCCCTGGATGGGGACTGGGGTTAAGGGGGCCCTAGTCCTCCAGAAATCTACAACCATCTCCTTCGTCTTGGTGATGTTGAGCTGCAGATAGTTTCTCATGCACCATACTGCAAAGTCCTCCACCAGGCCCATATACTCCTCCTCCTAACAATCCCTGATACACCCCACAATAGCAGTGAAGCCTCTCCATTTCTCTATTCACCTGGGTGGTAAATGACAGAGTCCGTGGGCATGGGGATGAGGGTGAGACGAAAGTTCTAGGGGGAGGCGTTGATGGGTTTTTGATAGTGGGGGGAGGCAGTGGGGGGATTGGAGGGAAGGCAGATAGGGCCGTTATCAAACCTGTCAAAGAACAAGTTCCAGAACTTGTTGGAATGGTTCCAGCTACCCTCATTGTTTAATGACCAATGCCCAGTCTGCTCGTTACCTTCTGATAGACATTGTTACATTAAAAAAAAAAAGACATTTCGTTTTTTCATTCACAAAAAAAACTCAGTGACCGGATAAGGAGGGCATTGGTCAGAGAAGCAACCAGGAGGCCAATGTTAACTCTAAAGGGGCTGGAGAGATTCGCAGCTAAAATGGGAGAAACCGTCCGTGGGGCAACTATAACCCGGGCGCTCAACAAAGCTGGGCATCATGGATGCATGGCAAGAAGAAAGCCATTGCTAAACAAACCCACAGAAAACCCTGTTTGGGGTTGGCTAAAAGGCATGTGGGTGACACAGCAAACAAATGTGTTTTAGAATGCCCCAGTCAAAGCCCAGACCACAATCTGATTGAGAATCTATGAAAAGACTTGAAATGAACATTTTTCAACAATGTCCCCCATACAACCTGACGGAGCTTGAGCAATTTTGCCAAGAAGAACGGTCAAAAACAGCAGAATCCAGATATGTAAGGCTGGAAAAGACTCACAGCTATATTTGCAGCCATACAGTCAAGAACTTTAACATTTAACAAAGTAGGCATGTAGAGGCTGAGATGTAACTGGGTTTTTGCAATTTCTTTGAGCATTGCACGGTCTGACCTTGGGGTGAATTTGCTGGGACATCCACTCCTGGGAAGACTGGCGACTGTCTTAAATGATCTGGAATTATGGACTTTAAATTCTTTGGAAATGGCCTTATAACCCTTCCAGATTGATGGGCAGCAACAATTGCTCACTGCAAAAGCTCACTGCTGATGCTGCTTTCCTCCTTGGCATTGTGTTAACAAACACCTGAATGCTCCAGCCCAGCAAACTGCTAAAACTTCGGCTTTTATACAGGTGGTCACACTTGCTGATGATCAATTAATCAAGGGCATTTGATACCCTCTTAATTCCTATGGAAGCAGTAAGGGTGTACTTAGTTTTTCACACATGGCTTCTCCATTTTTGCTTTATTTTTGTTAAATAAATCATGACACAGTGTAATATGTAATGTGTTGTTGTTCATCTGAGGTTGTATTTACCTCATTTTAAGACCTGCTAATGAACAGATGATTGTTATTTTGTCCTGATGTTTAAAACCATAGAATTCAAAGAGGGTGTACTTTCTTTTTCACATGACTGTATAATGAGTTGAAATATAACAATATCCTTCCCTACTAACCAAATTTAGTTGGTTTAGAATATTATGTACACAAAGTCTTCATCTTCTTGGTGCCCACAGGCCTATTAAATATATGAGGAACAAACAGGTATCACATAGATTAAGAGAAAAATCCTTGCATTGACACACACGCTAGATAATAACACTGAAAAGCAGAAAGACAAAGGAAAAAGTATTCTAAGATTCTAGAGCAGGATGAATAACCAATCGATACGAAACATGGTTACTGTACATGCATGCATACTGTACAATGCATTTCCACATTTCTCCTTTGACTGTTGCTGTTTTCTTGCTGAATATTTACATTTCTGCTTGCAGCTACACAGAATTTAAACTTTCACCGCGACATTCAATTTACAGCCACAGGGTGTCAGTGTTTCTTTAGCTCACTTCTTCACAATCTAGCTTTAGATTTGCGCCTTATTTGCCCTAGTGATACTAGTGAATCGTGACTTTCAAGACAATTCTTTTAAAAATGCATTAATCCATTTAATGATAACTTATAACTTATAGCTCTCATTTTTAAAATTATACTTGGGAGGTAATATTTTCTGGTAACATTTATAGGCCTACATCATGTCAGGTTACCTACATTTACATTTACATTTTAGTCATTTAGCAGACGCTCTTATCCAGACCGACACACAAAAGAGCCATAGTTTAGGGGTTATCCTGCAATAACAGATACTGAGCTACCATGCCCTATTGACAAGAATTGCAAAAAGGTACAAAGACTAGTGCCACAAGGAGATAACATACAAATATGCAAAATAATCATACGCATAAATATAGCAGTCAGTTCCTGGATAAGATTCAAGACTGTGGGATGAGGTATTGTTGGAAGAGTTAAGTTTTCTGTTTCGTTTTGAATTAGTTGGAGAGTCTGGTCTGGAATAGGCTGGCTGGCCAGCCAGTAATAAATTGCAGGAGTCCAGTTGGGATATAACCACTGCCTGGACCAAGAGCTGTGTAGATTGCTCTGTGAGGAATGTACGGATCTTCCTGATGTTATTGAGGATGAATCTGCTGAATTGAGCCACTGAAGCGAGGTAGTACTTGAATGACAGAACATGGTCCAGCGTGACTCCTTTCTCTGGTCTGTTCAGCTTGACATAACTGTGACTCCTTCCACTGAGATGCAGACATCCTGGAAAGGCCGTGTTAAGTCTGAGGTGGTCATGACACATCCAAGTAGATACATCTCCAAGTATCGTCAAGATCTGTGAAGGAGAAACAAGAGGAAAGGTTGAGTGTAACAGTGTAAAAGTGATAAGAAAACTAGGGTTGTCAAAGTTAACGTGTTAACGTTTGTGATTAATTTCAAATGCTTAAGGCCGTTAATTTATTTGTCGCAATTAATGCTTTTTTTTAGCCTTAGAACAATGCATAGTTAAAATACAACTCCACACTCTCGCTCTTGTTTGTCAATCAACTGCTTGAATTTAGATTTAGATTTGCTGATTAAATAAGCTTGAATGATGGAGAAAGCTGCTAAAGGGCTTTTAAACAGCCAGTACAAAACCCTTAAATCTTATCTTTGGATAAAAGCAAAGTTATTTACAGCTACTGTAAGGGTGAATTTGTGTATCACTGATGTACATCGAGTCTGAAGTATCATTTACTAGCAAACACTGAGTTGACGCCGGCAGCAGTAGTGAGAGGGCTAGCAATGCGGGACAGCAGCAGCCTACTCTTTTTTAGTCAACGAGCAGCAAGCTAACAAGCTAACAAACGCAATAGCGTTTTAAACTCTAAACGACAACAAGCACACATGTGTTCTAACTTCATCACTCAGAAAGTAGACCTATTTACATTGAAGGCATGAAAAGCTGTAAATTATAGTGAACTTTGGTTAAAAAATAAATGCTTTAAAACTTCCTGATACAGATTATTTTGTGTTTCTTTCCATTACAATAAACACAGTATGCCTTTAACAAAACACACTGCTTTTAAAATGGAAAATAGTTTATTTAGGGCCAAATCTGAGCATTCAAAAATTGCAAATATTCACGATTAACTACAGAAAAATCATGTGATTAATCGTGATTCATTATTTTAATCGTTTGTCAGCCCTAAAGAAAACCCATGAGCAGAGATATTTTGCCTAGGGAGTTCAGTATAAAGAGAAGAGAAGGGGGCAAAATACTGAGCCTTGGAGAACTCCTGTGGTAAGGTAGTGGTAAGGAGAACACCCACTAAAGCAACTTGACAATCAGGGGCATCCCTCCATTGGTGAGAACACCCAGGAAATGGGGCCCTTGCTGGCAATGTAGAAAGAGAAGACAGCTCCACCTGGCGGCATACTGCATCAGGGTTCTCTCACAGCAAACTAAGGATTGTGAAAAGGTGGAAATGGTGTACTGCAGCAGGGTTCTCTCACA
>JAOYSI010027397.1:0-21283 GCA_025775065.1 Hiodon alosoides
ATTGTTGCCCATACCACCCAAAATATTTTAATAACACAATTAAATTAGGTTAAATTTGTTAATGTTAAACACGGCACAAATTTATTAATGGGTATTGTAATTTGTGTCGTCGTCCCCCCCCCCCCCCCCAATTCATTCCGTGGGTAAAGCCTGAAGCAATGCACTCATGGCATTGCAGTACTTGATGAACGCAAGTTCAGGTAGGACTTCAGTGACTAACTGAACCAATGGTGGAGGTTTCCCATAAGCATATTACATATGTGTTGCGTGTAAAAGTGCTTGTTAACAGGGGTTTTCGTTTTGTGCATATGTATTTTTTAAATTTATTAAATCTTCCCTTAAAAACTACTGCTGTGTGTAGGTAGTTACATTTCCCAGCATTGTTCCTGCCCTTGAGTGTGGTTTTGGTCCACTTTGGGTTTTGGTCCAGGTGCTACTGAAACATGACCACGTGCAGAGGGCAGCAATGCTCAGACTGCAGAATTACTGCGCCCCCCCCGGACGGAAACCCGCTCTCAGATCGCCTGTAAACCTGCACTCGAATGCAAACCCTAGCGCTCTCAGAAGCATGCTCGTTGCATGAACGTGGTCAGTAGGACCAGGAACTGAAGGTTTGACATTGGGTTGGGGATGGACACGGTCCACAGTGCTAGATGAGGAACGGTAAATGGGGTTGTGTGCGGCTGACAGATGTCGTTCTCCTCAGCAGTTTCCCGGGGATGAAAACAAACCAACAAGCTGCAGTAAGGTGAAAATTTTGCTCGCTAATCTAAATCTATCCCAAGCTGAAAATCTTCATGTCAAGGGCAAAATCTGTCCAGGTCGAAAGGAGGCAAAACTGACAGCTTTCTCTACAGAGGCGATAAGATTCCTGTGTGTGTTGACATGCATAAAAGCTGGTTTTGACAGCTGACTATAGTTAAAGATTAATTTTATGTATTTCACCTGAATTGTTCAAGACTAATTTACAGGACATGCATATTTTTCATCTAGGCATAGGCTGCTCAATACATTTTTGGAATATTGATATAGAATTTGGAAAGCATGATTGGCTTTTATTTATATAGATGTTTTTGATTTTGCTCAATCAAGTAATGACCAAGAAAACAGTTCTTTCCTGTGATATAAACATTGCTTCCTCTGCTATTTGAAGTGAATTACATCAGCAGTGAGACCGTGTTGTCCCGTTTATTATTATTATGCAAGAAATCAGAAGAGAAAATATTTCTCAAGTAGTATATCACAGTAATTGTTTAATTACAAATTTTAGTAATAGATTTAATAATAGTAATAATTAAAATACATTCTATTAGGTATAAAGGGTGTTCAACCTTTAAAAATCACAATTTCACTTGTGTAAATATGCGACAACTGGAATGGAAGTGAGATTACCCTCCATAACAGGGAAACTTGGGTCAAAATTCCGCTACGAACGTCATCTGACTCGTTTGTTCATTCTTAGTTTTGATCTACAGATGCGCACTGTACGAATCGGACGGAACCGTGCCTGCAATAAACCACTTCTCAAAGATTGTCAAATGGGATTTAGCTCAGCTTTACAGAAACATACTAATTAAGGAAATGGCGGTTAATGCAGACCTAAATAGATTTCGGAGTTTTCCTTGCCAATGCAAATTTTTTTGTACTTTCAGCCAGCTATCTTGGAACTGCCTGTCTTGTGATTTTGACCAATGATATTACAGTCATCATTTGGCTAACCAATCGCGTTTCTAAACGTAAGGCATTCTGCGAGTAAAGTGGCAATTTGCGATTGGTGCGAGACAGAAATTTGAAGCCAATGGGACCGTGGCAAGTCAGAGAATTCCAGGTTTGACACCCTAAAGTCAAACTAGGTAAGAGGCGCAGTTGTAAGGAAGATTGTGTAGCTAGTGGTTTACAGGTTGTGTACACGCAACGAGTAGGTATTTTAGGTTCTAGGGTGATTTAAAGAGCGTGCAGTGGTTGATAACAGAACGCCAATATTTGTAAATTGGGCGAATCTAGCGCGAACTCGAAAAATCGGAAAATGAAGGCAAAGACTGCATTTTTGCTGATAGTATTGTTGGGTATTTCACAGTTAGTAACAATTACTCGATGCGATGAAGGTAAGTCGTTTTCAGATTGATTTCTTGTTAGACACCTCGTTGACTCGTTGTTTGATGGCTATTCAAACGGTGCATGCTTAATATGCTGCAAAATCTTGAATACCAAAATGCAAGTAAATAAGATGCTCTCGCTTCGTTATTGTAAATGTGTTGTTAATGATTAATGAAATATTGTATGTCTTAACTTGAATTGTGAAATTTTATGTCATGTACAATACGTTGGCTGCGTGGCGTATGTGAATTGTCGCCGCTCAGAAAAAGAAGAGAACTCGTTTGCATTTTAACTAGCGATAACATTGCTTTTTGTTATAATCTTATAATGATAGTTCGTTTAGTTCATCTTTTAGTACATCGGAATTTAGGCTGGCGATAAAATGGTCAGGTAGGTATGTGTCTAACATCCAGTTCCAAACCTTCTCAGATGGTGATGCAGTAGAAGAGGTTGACAGCGAGGATGAAGGTGACAACGACGACGATGATGATGATGATGATGATGACGAGGGCACCGAGGTCAAAGAGGAAAACGGAGTATTAATTCTGACGGACAGGAACTTCGACACCTTTATTGAAGATAAGGATACTGTACTGGTGGAGTTCTATGCACCGTGGTGAGCTCTCTGAAAACCATTCGGGCATAACCTCTTTTAAACTGACTTGGAAAAACGGTAGTATCTGTTAAAAAATGGTGTATGTAACGCTAATATTCCATGCCTTTCTTCAGGTGTGGTCACTGTAAACAGTTTGTCCCGGAATATGAGAGAATTGCACTGGCACTTAAAGAAAATGATCCTCCCATCCCTGTGGCTAAGGTTGATGCCACTAAAGAGAGTACGCTTGGGAGCAGATTTGAAGTCAGTGGCTATCCCACCATCAAAATCCTAAAGAAGGGGGAGCCAGTGGACTATGATGGTGATCGAACAGAGACGGGTACGATTCTTTAATATTTTACATTTATACTATATTTTAAAGGCGTAACTTGTGATTCCTCGCTGATGGGGCATGTCGTGAGGGCAGTTTTGCGTTGTTTGTGAAACTGCCTTCGCCCTTCTCCACTTGCTAAAAGGACTGCAATGTTTTTGTCTAATACCAAGTAGTTTCAAACTGGGGTTTTGGATGAGTGATCCATGTTGGACAATCTAGCCTTGAATGCATGAATACTGACTTCAGAAAAATCTCAGCAAGCTTTTTTATTTTATAGGCTTAAATCTTCATCTCTTCGCGTGTGTAACTAATCTTTATTTACACCCAGCTATTGTGGCCAGGGTGAAGGAGGTATCCCAGCCAGACTGGAAGCCCCCACCAGAGGCCACTATTGTGTTGACCAAGGACAATTTTGATGACCTTGTCAATAACGCAGACATCATACTGGTGGAGTTCTATGCCCCCTGGTAAGAACCCTTCAATTGAAGCAATGTCATAGCCTTGTTTATGTTGTCTCTTCGTTGCCTGCAGAACGGGTTAATGTGTTCTTCAGCTGGGGTGTATATCGACTTTGCCAGTATAAGTATTTGTCTGTTTTGAGGCCACACTCCTGAGACGGCATTTCGTTGTTATGGGGGGTGTTGTACAATTCCTAAAATGTCGGTTTGTTTACGGTGTCCTTTCCGTGAGGGAACGGGGGATTGAATGTGACCACGTGCAGCTGATTGCTTTGATTCCCCAGGTGTGGCCACTGTAAGCGTCTTGCCCCAGAGTATGAGAAGGCCGCCATGGAACTCAGCCAGCGTATCCCTCCAATTCCCCTGGCAAAGGTGGATGCCACAGTGGAAAACGAGATCGCGTCACGCTTCGACGTGACTGGCTATCCAACTTTAAAAATTTTCAGAAAGGGCAAACCCTTTGATTACAACGGCCCAAGAGAGAAATTTGGTAGGTCCCTGACAGGACTGATTGACGGTTCTTTGATCATAAGAGCGATGCAGCTGATCAGCTTGTGCTCGACCATAGAAGTTTTCCTCCTTAGCATTGTGGGAGAATTAGGAAGCATGACTTGGTTCGGTCTTAACTTGATAACTGGCATGCTTTTTCCATCTCATATAGAACATGGAAACTACTCAATCTCCTTATCTTTTAAAGATTTTGATGACACGGCTCTTTCTGTTTGTCTTGGCACAGGTATCGTTGACTACATGCGTGATCAAGCAGGCCCTCCATCAAAGCCCGTTCAGACCTTGAAACAGGTTCAAGAATTTATCAAAGACGGAGACGATGTGGTCATTCTTGGTGTTTTCTCCAGTGGTCAGGATGTGGCATATGAAACGTACCAAGAAGCTTGTAAGTATGAGTGAGGGGTTTTTCCCCACTATGCTGTAGATAATTTTCTTTCGAATGGTGTACTTAAACTGTACTAATTTAATTCAAACTTGTCCAGGCAACATTCTGAGAGATGACTTCAAGTTCCTCCACACGTTCAACACCGAGGTAGCCAAGTTTTTCAAAAGTTCTCCTGGAAATGTGATTATGGTGCAGCCCGAGAAGTTCCAGTCAAAGCACGAGCCAAAATCGCATTCATTGACCATGAAGGTAAGTTTTTCAGGAGTGACCGTAATGTGCGTCTTGTTTTAATGTGTGTTCCTGCGTGGTTTGACGCTTCGTATTGATGTACTCGTTAAGGCTGCCTCCTGAATTTGACGTCCGTTTTGCTACAGGATTCTACCACGCCAGCCGAAGTGAAAGACTTCTTCAGCAAACACGCCCTTCCTTTGGTTGGGCACAGAAAGCAGAGTAATGACGCAAAGCGTTACACTAAAAGGCCACTGGTTGTGGTGTATTATGGAGTTGACTTCAGTTTTGACTACAGAGTCGGTATGCATTTCTCTTGCTACCTACCTGCAAATCATTTTGTGTTTATTTTTATTGGGCTGTTGTAAGAGATTAAAATGATGTGCGTTCTGTTCCAGCCACTCAGTTTTGGAGGAACAAGGTGTTGGAAGTGGCGAAAGAGTTTCCAGAGTACACTTTTGCCATTGCTGATGAGGAAGACTACGCGGAGGAGATGAAGGGCTTGGGTCTGAGTGACAGTGGTGAGGAAGTGAATGCTGCCATTCTGGGTGAAGGAGGCAAGAAGTTTGCCATGGAGCCAGAAGAGTTTGACTCTGATGTGCTGAAGGACTTTGTCATGGCCTTCAAGAAGGGTAAGCCCTTGTCTAAAGGAATCTGGATGTGAGCAGACCATTGTCTACTATGTTTTTTCTTTCTGTAAAATGTGATCCTTCACTCGCGCACAGGTAAACTGAAGCCAGTTATCAAATCCCAACCCATCCCCAAGAACAACAAGGGTCCAGTGAAAGTGGTGGTTGGTAATACGTTTGACCAGCTTGTAATGGACACTGAAAAGGACGTCCTCCTAGAGCTGTATGCCCCGTGGTGTGGCCACTGTAAAAAACTGGAGCCGGAGTTCCTTGCTCTGGGGAAAAAGTACAAGCATGAGAAAAGCCTGATCATTGCCAAGATGGACGCCACAGCCAACGACGTACCCCACGACGCGTACAAAGTGGAGGGATTCCCTACCATTTACTTTGCCCCCAGCAACAACAAGCAGAATCCCATCAAGTTTGACGATGGAAGCAGAGACTTGGAGGGCTTAAGCAAATTCTTGGAAGAACATGCAACAAAGCTGTCTCGTAAGGATGAACTATAGTGTCTCGAATGCATTGGACTTTAAAGAGGGAATGCGCTAATGCGGTAGTCGGGCCGTTTCCACAGTTAAAGCAGTTTAATGCTAGGTAGGCCTGGTGGTATTTTCAGATGGTGTTACTGAACCTTTTAGACTAACCTCTGCAACAAATTTCTTTTCTGAAATGGATGTCCCAAAAAACTTGTGCTGTTTGCCAGTGGGAATATATTTTGTTATCTTTTTAAATAAAAGATTCTGGGGAGAAAATGTTTGAGATTCTATATTTTAATAGCGTAAACAACTGTAGCGGAGTTCTGGTTTCGTTGTATATATGTTGGTCATTATTTTTCTGACCTTACTGTTTAATGCATGCAAGAATTTGTTTCCATGCGTTTGCAGTAAATAACTATTGTCCTTAAATTTATACTAGGTGTACTAAACTGGTGTGTACCTATATAATCCCACAAAGTTAAATTTATACGAGAACGTGTGCATGTCGAGAGGGTGAGGAAGTAAGACTAGTCGCCTTCGAACCACCCGTCTTTCCTGCCACTGAGAAGCCTGCACACTGCACAGTACGAATTGGAGGTTCATCGGCGATTGGAGGAAAAGCAAGACTGCATTAGCCACAGAAAGCCGGCAGGAGACGCTCGTTAGCGACGAGGCATCCGCCTCGGGCCAGCGCCTTTACCAAATGATACACTCGAGGCTTTGTTTTAGGATTTTTGACGAGGCTAGATGATATTCAAATCTTAGTAATACTGTAGTTTTAGTTAATAATGGTTTTTTAAAAAAATGTTGCAACACTTGCACTTTTTTTTTAACTTTGCATAACGCGCGTGCGTAAATGAGATGCAAGTCGTTTTATTTAAATATATTATACATCCATTTACCTTTCGTAAAAAGAATTATAGACCTTTGACTTCCAGGATATGTAGTACAAATCTAAACCCGACGGCTAGACAGAAATCAAAGTATGTTCCCACAATATATCTATATGGTTCGCTATTCGCCACTTCCTGTTGTACCATTTTAACTTAAGTAAACTAGCCGCAGTAGCTAGGAAGTTCAATCGGTCACCTAGTAAGCTACCAACCAAACTCTTACTTCTTGACTTATAACGATATAAACGTTCAAAAGACAGTGATGTCCGTACCTAAAGAATGTGTAGAAAAGGAAGGAGCCTTTCTTTAACCTAAAATTTGTGTAATACGCGAACAAAGAAACTTCTCCACATGCCCCGACAATAGGGCCCCCCGCGCAGAGCGGCATTTGGTTGGATAGCTCTTTAGTAGAGTCAAACCTGTCGGATCCCTCGACACTTAGGAGCTGAATGTCAGCTTCTGTGATTGGCTGAAATGTTTGGCGGTCGTGGATTCTGCCGTCTCCGAACTGTGAGACTGGGCTTGTGTGTGGGTTATGTGAGAGAGACGGGGAAAGAATGAACTGAAAATTAGTTACCGAAGCGGAAATCGTAAAAGATTAGAGCGAAACGACACGTAGCTATAAATACACGTTTGCTTCACCGGATAGCCATTCCAAAAACTTTAATTAAACAGAGAAGTTTTAATTAAAATCAGAGACCGGTATTATTGTGTCCCCTCTGTACGAGACAAGTTCGCCGGTATTCGCGCGGAGGTGAAACGCGCCCCATCCACTTCTCCTGAGCTGCACCGAAGATCCATTGATTGCTCTCAACTACTTATCTGTGAATGTGGAAGAAACACTGGTTTTAACAGGTAGGAGAGGCGAGAGTAAATTTGATTATCGTTGTTGGCATATTTTTCCCCTTCTTTTTTGAATGTAGCGAGCGTTGACTCGCGACACCCGGGAAATGGCTAGCCGGTTAGCTACACACTAGCTAGAGCGAGACGCGTTTTGCTCTTTTAATTTGCTAAGTATTTACCGGGATCAGTGGTTGTCATCGGGATAAACATATTTCCCTGTGATTAAACCAGTACATCGTCCTCCCTTCCCTGGTCCTTATTTGTTCTCACGAGAAAGTTTTTCCGTTTGTGTCCATAGTTTTATTTCTAATTTCTAGGAGAACTATTCCTGTTTTGTCAGAGAGCGCGCCTATAAACAATGCGTGTCCATCTTAAATGTGTCAATAGCAAGCAGATTGTTTGACAGTGTGGGATTGGACACTTATTTTTAAATATACTTTTTTCCCGCAAATACGATGACACAATTAACATTGTGGTAGATTACCAGGCTTATTGAGTCAAAACTCCTTTCTTTTCAATTGCTTTTTGAGTTTTAGCTTCAATTTAAAAAATCAGTATTTTTATACTTCTTTGGTAGCTAAATGTTCCCGTATCACCTGACTACTACAATATCTTGGCGGTGTACCTAAATTAAATAATATTTTACTTGTAGTATTGGAAGTTGAGATGAATCTATAATTTAAGCCACATTGATAACTTTTTAAAAGTACTATTTTTCTTGTCCTCTAGTTGAATTCGTTCTTCAGGCGAATAACCTTGAGCACATGGTTTATCTACTGATGATCGATAGGCATCATATGTAGCTGTACTTCACCGACGTCTGTGGTTTTTTTTCAAGTTAATTTAAATCCACACGCAAATGGCTTGGGATGGTTCCTGTCGTCTCAGCTAAGATATGAAATTATTGGTAAGGGTTGAGTATTAACAGGTAGTTAGGCATGGTGTAGAGAACAGCTGACATGCTAGTTAGTGGTCTCCAGAGTGATTTGTTCAACATCACAATAGCAGGTCCTGTATGATTGTAATATTTATGGTGAAGTATAAACTTTTATAATCCAATATTTGTATCTATCTATTTTAATATTAGCTATATTTTTATAGCTAATTTTATCTTCTTTCTGTCTTGTTATTGGAAAAAAAGTTAAGATTGAGTGGGAGATGGCAGAGTTGTGAAAGACTGAGTTTCACACAGCGTTATTACAGAGGCCGTCCTAATGACAGATATTCTGTACGACAGAACCAGAACATTCTCTTGTAGCTACAAAACTTCAGCCAAATTTATATAATATTCTCAAATCCTAACATGCTGTATAAATCTCTTCCTCCTAGGTTTGGCAATATCTGTTTAATTACTGAGTTCTTTGTTGCGTTGGGATGATGGATTTTCTTACCGTTTTGTGGTTTTCTGATTCCCCCCGAAGCTCTTCGTTTCTCGGATCCGATTCTAAGCCCTGGTGCTTGTTACCGTTTCACCTGTCCTGATTATGGGCACTTTTTGTGCCTTGTGATAAGCGGGTCTGCTAAACGAGTCAAATTTTAATGCAATTCTTACTCTAAAGCTAGGTGACTTCTCTGAGCTCATGGTTACACACAACGAGTATGGTTAACGCCAAAATCCTCATGACTCCAATAATAATGGAGAAATAAACCCAGTCAAAACAGGCAATCAGGCAATTATAGTTGCATGTGTAAATAAAGCATTACTTTCGGGTTTTTTTACTAACATTTATATAAAACCATGAATGAATCGCCGCGGCCCTCCTGGCTCAGCTTTCTAAGATATTGAGAGAATTAAATCTGACATGTAGGGCAGGCAAACAGTCAGTTCCTACATTGACTTTTATGTGAGTGCTTTGATCACAGTGTAGTCCCTATTGACTTTGATTCACAGGAAGTGCTCATTTTCTTTGCGTGTTTGTCTTCAGTACCAAGGGCTTCTCATGGTTCGGTTGAGACCAAGAATGAAAATTGTAAATCCGACTCACGACCAGCTGCAATTTTTTTTTTTTAGCGCTAACCTAACTGAATCTACAGCCAGGTTGGTATTAGGGAAAACTTGTCTGTTTAAAATTTAAGGGAGGGAAATTCCCCTCAATTTTTATGAGTTTTTGTTTTTGTTTATTATCTTTTAGTTAATTTACTTTACCTGTCTTTAACTGATTTCCAGAAATGTACCCGGCTTTTCTAGCCTCTGTGGCTGCGCGGGAGATATGCAGTTGCTCCTGGGTGTAATCTGTAGCTCATTTTAAGTTAAGTTGCTCTAATTGACATACTATGTGTGCTCCCGCATAATTACTGTTCTCAGGACATAAGCCAAAAATGTGGATAAAGTGTGTGTGTATGTATGTATATATATATTGATTGATTGATTTTATTGACTAGACGTTTCAAGCAAAGTCAGACTGTTTTCCCTTGTCCCTCAAATCTCTCTCCTCCACTGGCCCTGACATGCATTTAAAAAAAATAAAAGATCGGTGTTGGTTAGATTGCTAAACTTAGCTACAGTTTCAGCTTTCTAACGAGACCTGCTCATTGTTCCCCAATCCCTCTCGCTAAAAGCAGCCAGACGAGTGTCTCAAAGGCTCACATTTTTACCCAAAATCGCTTATCAGCCGACCTAGGAACTCCGCCATTCGAAACCGTGTTTGACATTTGTGCTGCTTACAGAAATGTATCAAGTGAAAATATCGCCAGGTTAAAGAACGCTCCATGTCGCAATAATGAAGTGTTTGAAACACAATCGGCTATAATATTGCTCAAATCCCATTTTGTGTACGATTCGTGCTAATACTCCGGCTACCTAGCTAGCCAGCTAGCGGACATAGTCAACAATAAATCTTTAGCTATAGGGTTCACTGCACGTTCCCCTTACTGGCTAAGACCGAATATGCTATATACCTGAAGTGAATGCGGTTTTCCGTCTGTGTTTTCTCAGTTTCGTAGACATAAAACACTCAAAATAGATGCTCAAAGCATCAGTTAGTCTATACGACCCTAATATATACCGTAGCGGTGCTTACCAGCTCCACCGTTTCCGTCGCCCGATGAAAAATCTCACCTGATGTAGTTATAAGGACTGTTTATTTGAAAATATCCGTGTTGTCTTGTTTTTAATCTGAATGTACGCTTCAGTCTTATCTGAGTCTCCTAAGCTTCGAGAAGTGTATATTTAAACTTAAATTATTCGATATTTTGTGTTTGAAAATAAGAGCACAGACTGTACAAGATGGGATAAAATACCGTCTGAATTATAATTTTCAGGTTGAAATCGGTCATGTGCTCAACGTTTTTTTATTTGGAATGAGGTTTTTCTGTATGGTGAAAAGTGTAGGATGTTCTCAGTCACATTTTACAAGATTTGGTTGGAGCCACTCCGTAAGAGAAGTCAAGTTGCACTGGAGTGGACCATTGATTGGCTTACAAGAGGCAAATGGTGCTGGTTCCATTCAGCCTTGAGTCTAGTCCAGGTTGGAAGTGTGGTCGTGAGTTTTGCCCTTGCTGAGTGTGACCTGTGAATGGCGCCGTCCCTGCAGAGAGACCATGGGCTTGCCAGGGAAGAAGTCGGAGAAAGGTCCCGTGTGCTGGAGGAGACGAGTGAAGTCCGAGTACATGCGTCTTAGACAACTGAAGAGGTTCAGGAGAGCGGATGAGGTCAAGGTGAGGCCCTAACCCTAACCCTACTGCAAACGCCTACCCCCAAATCACTTCACGGATCCAGAGGGGAACTAACCCTAGACCAAAAACTCCTTTTAGTTTGTTTTAATTTTGTGTGTGCTTTTGCTTGGAAACTTGCACCGAAAGACTTTAAACTGTTATTTTATTTGACCAAAGCTTTTTTAGCTTTTGTTTATTCCTTGTTGCCATGTGTAACCTGGTGTCAGTTTTAGAACTGCAGGAACAGTGGAGCGATGCTTTCTGAGATCTGGGTGTCTGACCTAATCCAGTCTGGCCAATGAACAGTTTACCCTCTTCCTTCTCTCTCTTTCGCTATAAAGAGTATGTTTAACTCCAACCGGATGAAGATTCTGGAGCGCACGGACATATTGAACCAGGAGTGGAAAGTTCGACGGGTACAGCCTGTGCACGTCATGACATCCGTAAGCTCCTTACGCGGGACCAGAGAGGTCAGCACTCACAGCTTGTAATCCAGGTCCTCCAAACCTCACACACACGGCACACATGTCTGTGCAGCTCAGTGTAACACAGTGAAGAGAATTCACACCGTGAATGAATGGCATAATATACTTGTACAGGGATGTCTGTCTGTCTGTGTGTGTGAGATTATAATATACTTGTACAGGGATGTCTGTGTGTGTGTGTGTGTGTGAGATTATAATATACTTGTACAGGGATGTCTGTCTGTGTGTGCGTGAGATTATAATATACTTGTACAGGGATGTCTGTCTGTGTGTGTGTGAGATTATAATATACTTGTACAGGGATATGTGTGTATGATTAAACCAGTGTAACTTTAACCACTGATTACCGATTAGGTATGCCAACGTTCTGCCATTCTTTTCCAATGCTGCTTGATGAGATTAATCAGAATGTTATTTTAAATATTTTCAGGTGTATTTACATATTTAAAAAACAAAACATACTTGTGATTCTGAATTGTAATGTGTTGCTATGGAACAAGTGTTGCCTCAGAAGTCATACCCAGTAGCCCATAGGCCATCTCTGCATCCTTTTTGTGTGACAATGTGTGCGTATAGTGTTGCTGATTTCATGACGCGTGACCTTTGACCTTGCAGTGCACAGTTGACAGTGGCTTCTCAGGGTTCTCCAAACAAACCATTCCTCTCAAGACTTTGAATGCTGTGGCATCCATTCCTGTAATGTACTCCTGGTCTCCCCTGCAGCAGAACTTCATGGTAATGACACCTTGCCATACTTTTAACTGAAATTCATACAATCAGTGGAAGGTTATAATAACGGTACCACAGATTTACAAATCACAGACTATTTCAAGGTGTGTTACAAAGCAGAGTCCGTCTATCAGATGTGAGCTTTAATTATTCCCGAGTCTTGGGTGTAGGGAGATCCCTCAGTGATCTTGCTTTCCTTTTTTAGGTTGAGGATGAAACTGTTCTGCACAACATCCCTTACATGGGAGATGAAATTCTGGACCAGGATGGAACTTTCATTGAGGAGCTTATTAAAAACTACGATGGCAAAGTGCACGGCGATAGAGGTGAGCCGTTAAGGCAAATGGAAAAAATAAAATAAAAAATCATCTCTGGTGTTTGTGTGTTCTTTTGACAACCGCCACTGACACGTTAAAATTTGTCTTTGTCCTGCAGAGTGTGGTTTCATCAATGACGAGATCTTTGTGGAGCTTGTGAGCGCGCTCACGCAGTACAGTGACGACGAGGCAGAGGATGAAGATGAAGAGCCGCACGCGTACAAGCTGGAGAGAGTGGATTTGGACAACAAGGACGAGGGCGACGACTCAAAAGACCAGCTTGTGACCTCACAAGGTATAGATGCCCTGAGATGGAGCTTTCAGTCGGGCCACGTCATTAATGTTTCCATTGAAAAAATATATCCGCCACTGTGACTCTTTAGTTGCAGGCAGAGACAAGTTTCCATCGGATAAGATATTTGAAGCAATCTCCTCCATGTTTCCAGACAAGGGATCGCCAGAGGAACTCAAAGAAAAGTAAATCTTTGATTAGTTTTTTTTTTTTTCCCTTTCCGCCATTGAACGTCTTTTTTTTTCTGTTCTGCCGTTGGTTTTTGGAAAAAAATTTGTCTCCCGTTGAGCGTTTATTTGAATTAGCGTTTTTTTTCTGGACCGCCATTGACTCTTTTCTCAGCCAGTTGTAGAGCTGATGCTTAGGTGTAAAGAGCTTCTCTTTCTACCTGTGTTCAGGTATAAAGAGCTGAGGGAACCACAACTACCTGGGACCCTCCCCCCGGAGTGCACCCCCAACATCGACGGACCCAACGCCAAGTCGGTACAGAGGGAGCAGAGCCTGCACTCCTTCCACACACTCTTCTGCCGACGCTGCCTGAAATACGACTGTTTCCTTCACCGTGAGCGCCGCGCCGCCCCGTTACCATTACCACTGAGGACTGAATGTCCATATATAATATCATTTAATGAATCTTCTATTCCAGCTTTCCATGCAACCCCCAACACCTACAAGCGTAAGAACATGGAGAACTTGGTTGACAGCAAGCCCTGTGGTGTTGACTGCTACATGTACCTGGTGCAGGTACGTTTTTGACGAGAAACAACCAATCAGGCAGGCACATAACACAGCAGAAATTCACACCGCCAAAAATGTCTTTGTATCACCGGCTCTCCGGTTGGAAAATTAAGAGCTCACATTTCAGAGCTGAAAAGAAACAAAATCTTCTAGCAGATGTTTGAAATGGAAGATGATGGCTATTCGGTTAGCCGTTATCAAGCGCCAACACTTTGACCCTTGATAAAGCATGTTGTATGATGGGCCCATGGGCGACAAACTGAATGTTGGGCGTCTTTCTGCTCCAGGAAGGCATGGTGAGGGAGGACCCAGCCGCACCGACAGGTGAGAGGGAGAGAGCCAAGACTCCGTGCAAACGGCCGCCCGGACGTCCCAGGGGCAGGATCGCCAACGGCAACAGCCGACCCAGCACTCCCACCGTCAACGCCGAGACCAAGGACACCGACAGCGACACGCCGGTGGACTGCATCGACAAGGACGACAACACCAGCTCCTCCGGTGAGATGACCTTTCTCCTTCACCTACACCCAGCACAAAACTGCGTCTCTGACTCGGACGCCTCTCGCGCCGCCAGAGGCCAACTCCCGCTGCCAGACCCCTGTAAAGCTGAAGCTGAGCCTGGAACCCCCGGAGAATGTGAACTGGAGCGGCGCCGAAGCTTCCCTCTTCAGGGTGCTGATTGGCACCTACTACGACAACTTCTGTGCTATCGCCCGGCTGATAGACACCAAGACCTGCAGACAGGTGAGCCTTAACACACCTTAACGCAGCGCCACTCTTCTAGTGCCGAGGCAAGCGGGCTGTGTAGAACAAACTGTTGGTCACCTGCAGGTGTATGAATTCCGGGTAAAGGAATCCAGCATTATTGCACGAGCTCCAGCGGAGGACGCTGAAACTCCACCCAGAAAAAAGAAACGGAAACACAGGTAAGGACCATAAAACAGTCCTGGTGGATCCGGCTGTGCAGAATGGGGGCATTACATTTCAAGTGAATATTGTTGCTGTTCCAAAATTAACTTGTTGTCTCACATACTGCTGTAGGCTGTGGGCCACCCATTGTAGGAAAATCCAACTGAAAAAAGGTTCGTTTATTCCTGTATTGATATTGAACATGAACCTGTCGTGGAACGCACCCGTCTTGATTACCCGTTACGTTACATCACTTCCTCAGACGGCTCGTCAAACCACGTGTACAACTACCAGCCATGTGATCACCCTCGGCAACCATGTGACAGCTCCTGTCCCTGCGTTATCGCTCAGAACTTCTGTGAGAAGTTCTGCCAGTGCAGCTCAGAGTGTGAGTAGAGATGCTTAAACCGTACCTACCGCGCGTGGCCCGTGAGGGTACTGGGCCCCGGTGAAGGCTCGGTTTTTGTGGCCCGGCAGGTCAGAACCGCTTCCCTGGCTGCCGCTGCAAGGCACAGTGCAACACCAAGCAGTGCCCGTGCTACCTGGCCGTGCGCGAGTGCGACCCGGACCTGTGCCTGACCTGCGGTGCGGCCGAGCACTGGGAGAGCAAGATCGTCTCCTGCAAGAACTGCAGCATCCAGAGGGGTGCCAAGAAGGTGAGGGGCGGGGCCGCCCGCCGTCCGTCATTTAGTCCAGACTCCACCCCTGTGTTTAAGGGTTCTCCTCCTTCATTACGGCGTTTAACACGCTGTCTCCTTTTCAGCACTTGCTGCTGGCTCCGTCTGACGTGGCCGGCTGGGGGACCTTCATTAAAGAACCGGTGCAGAAGAATGAGTTCATCTCGGAGTACTGTGGAGAGGCGAGTTCACTCTGCGGTCTAGGTCAACTCTGGTGCAGGGTACCGACCAGACGTCAGTCTGTTTGTGTAACGGCCTGCTTTTGTTGGCACAGATAATATCCCAAGATGAGGCGGACCGCAGAGGGAAGGTGTATGACAAATACATGTGCAGCTTTCTGTTCAACCTGAACAACGGTAATCACCCCGCCTCCTTTACAGACCCCGCCCTCACCCTAACCCCACCCCCCACAAGTGTAACCGCAGCGCTTTCTCCACAGACTTCGTAGTGGATGCCACACGGAAAGGCAACAAGATCAGATTCGCCAATCATTCCGTTAACCCCAACTGCTATGCAAAAGGTAAGCCGTGGGAAGTGGAGATCAGAGGTTGTTTTGGACGTGGGCGTCGCACGGCCTGTTAACCTTACCCCTCTTCTGCTGAAGTGATGATGGTGAACGGGGATCACAGAATCGGGATCTTTGCAAAGAGAGCCATACAAACCGGGGAGGAGCTCTTCTTTGACTACAGGTGTGTCCCCCGACCGTTAAAGTTAGGAGTCTGGGGCAGTCTACACGGGGGAAGGCAGGCATTGACAAAGCGGCCGTCTCTTTAATTCTCAGGTACAGCCAAGCTGACGCTCTGAAGTACGTGGGAATCGAGAGGGAAATGGAGATCCCTTGATTCCAGACCTTCAGGGACTACTATTCGATGTCCCCGGACCACGTCCAGTTAAATCTGTTCTGATGGTAAAACGTAGACGGCTCCCTGTTAGTCCACTGCCTTTTTCAGTTTTAATATGCTCCAAAAATGGAAGAATTGTGAGACTTTGCAGCACTGAGGGTGATAATAAAATGATTCTCAATCTTATCGTTTGAAGGTAAAGCCACTAATTTGGGATTCTGAGATGAATTTCTCACCCGTCTACAAACCGCAACATGTTGTGAAAGTCAGGTGAGAAAGGCTTCTCACCATAACTGCGCAGTTAGTAGCTATAATTAAAGGTGTGAAATAAGCCTTCTCGGGAAGCCAAAACCTAAAGGCCATCGTTACCTGCACAGCTCTCATCAGGCCCTGAAACGCTAGGCAACGCTAGTGTGGTTTACCACATCTTCACATGGGGGTCAGTAATAACAGAACGGTCAGTGAACTTTGGAAAGAGAGAAGCAGAGTAGTTACTTAGGTATCCATGTCACGCAGATTAAATCTGACCGGCCAGGCATTGTCGTCATTCTGCAGTGATGGACAGAACCTGCATTCTTACATCAGCACGGGGGGGGGTGTCTAAATTCAACCTTGCTCAGGAGTATTACAGCTGGGTGGAAACTAACTCTTCTACAGATGCCCTGAAGGAAACGGCGCAGAGGGGTGGTAAAACACAGCAACAGGGTTGTTATTATAAACATTCTGTTCTTTACCTTGTCCTACTCCTCTCTGGCAGTCTGCCGGAGACGCTACACCAGACAAACGGACGTGACTATGTCAAGGAACCCAGGCTGTTACAAGGCGTACAGAAACCTTTAATTTTATTTATCACACATTTAGAAAATGAACCACACTATACAAATGGTCTTTCTGGTTGCAGGTATGCAGATTACACATTTCTAGGGGCCCATTCAGACACACTTCTGCCGACGTTGCATTCATAAATTAAAGTTTTTAAAGGTATTTTTAAACCGCCACTCCCACCATGTGCAGCAGTCTGAACAGTTTTCCGTTTTCTGCTTTCTGCCGTAGCATGCTACCCTGCTGGAGAGGGATTTCGGATTCTGGTTGTAACCTTGACGACGACCCGTGTCCATATTTACATATCAAAACGCATCTGTCGATCCTGAGCAGTTCGGGCGTGACTTTAGAACACAGGCCGGCTTGGGGTTCTTCGAAGATTCCCTTCCCGTTTCCGTCTGTGCCCACTCACAATCCTAAAAACACCGGGCAAACGTCAGAAGCAGTGACCTTCATCACTCCAGACACTTTAAAGGGAAGGGGTGGGGGGGGGTTAAGCCAAGTAACTGTAGGTATCTTTCTCCCCGTCGACACGCTCTAGATATTCCTTCTCTATCAGGATGTCGATACATTTCTGAAAGAGAGAATTAAAAACGGAACTTTTAGAAGACAAGCACTGAAGCAGAGCATGGTATTGAACAGGTTTGGGCGTCGTTCACCTTGATCACCGGGACCCTTGGTTTAAACCTGGAGGACAGCTGGTTTAGGACTTCGGCCAGAAGCTGCTGGTGTTTGAGAACTTTCCTCATTTTCATGATCCTGACAATGGCAGCCTGGCGACAGAGAGACGTGTGAGTGGAGCAAGCCGCTTGTGGTACAAACCCAACACACGTATTCCACACCTGGCGACTCAGCGGGTGCCTGTATGTAGTATGTAGTATGTACCTGTATGAGCAGCTTTCTGTCCTCTTCGATGTTCTTGTGAGTGGTCTCCTGCTCTTGCTTCTGTTCCGTCTTCATTGGCACGTTGATGTTGACACGCAACTTCTTACTGTACACGAGAGGAGAGGTCAGCCGCCAGAGTCACAGAAACATATTCCAAATGTTACACTGATATGAAGTGATACAAAGGAACAGGTCTTCGTGAAATAACTTACTTCTTATATCCTAGAAAAAGTTTTATTAAGGTGTCTGGCTTGAACTCAACCTCATCGACATTTGCATTCTCGTCTTCCAGGACCTGTAGAACGACAAAGCAGGTTAAGATCACACAGAAAAGGAGACCATTTCAAACTGTCGACTAGGCCCCGATTTCTTTTTAATGGAACGGAGCCAGACGAACGGGGGGGGGGGAAGCAAAACAGAACTACTGCTATGACAAAACGTTCGAAAGGAAACACATACACCCAGTTACACATGGCTGCGTTACTTAATTACTGAAATAAGTTGGAATTAAATCGTAATAACTTGACTGAGGGGGCAAATAGCATAAATATAAAATAGTATGTGTACTCACCAGTAATTTGGATTTTAACAAGATTTGCAAAACCTGCACCAAAATATCCTGAAAAAACAAAAAAAATGTTTGAAATGAGAAGGTATATAAACCAATAACCTCTGAGCACCAGTGCACTTAACGCACGTAGCCCTTCTCACAGAATTCTCCCCCTGGTTACCATGCTATACATTTTAAAAAACACAGCGAAAGCCAGAGTAAGCTGCTAAAATTTTAATCTGGAAAATATACAATAGGTAACGTTGAAAGATGCTAGAAAATGTAAACCAAGATACATGCGCGAGGTTAAAAAAGAAATAACGGCAGATTACTGACCGTTTTGATCTGAGTGCTGTCGGTCAACTGCTGGACGGTGTAGAGGTCCTCTGTGTTGTACTGAAGGAGTATGGCCATCTGGAACGTGGAGGCCTAGGGGGTGGTGGGGTTTACCCCCACAGACACAGGTTAATCCACCATAGACACACAGGACACCGGCCAGAAGAGGAGCTGCAGAAAACTAGTTTCTGGTTTTGTGGGTCTTTATTAATCGTTAACCCATCAGTCCAAAGTATCACTGATAAATGGAGTCTTTTTGAATACACAAAATGCATTCCTGGACAAAGAAAGCCTTTTCATTTGAATTAAAGAGAGCCCACTGACCTGCAGTGTGTATCTGTTCTTAAAGCAGTTGGTGACAAGCTCCCCTTTGGACAAGTGGTAAAGCCAGGTTAGCTTGCGGCCGCTGTGTCTGCTTGCGTAGAAGGCGGTGAATCTTTGGTAACTCCTCTCCAGCTAGACGTCCAAAACAGGCAGGATCAACACACCAGGCCGTGGGCCGTTTACCTTAACCCTTTAGCTTTAGCAAGATGCCCGTTTAAACGGACTAAAAGCATGCATCTAGAGAGACACGAGTTCTGAACAACTGGATGGTCTCACCTCTGAGGGTAAAGCGAAGGTGCAGGACTGCTGGAATGGCCAGGAGCCAGAACTGAGGACCTGAATGCTAAAGTCCACTGTAACACAAGCGGTAAACGTTCACCACAGTAACACAAGCGGTAAACGTTCACCACTGTAACACAAGCGGTAAACGTTCACCACTGTAACACAAGCGGTAAACGTTCACCACAGTAACACAAACGGTAAACGTTCACCACAGTAACACAAGCGGTAAACATTCACAACGGCTGGGTTGTCCTTATCAAAACAACTTCCACAATATAGAGGAAAATAACGTTGCAATGAAAGAGTTTTGGGTTCTTATTAGAATACATAACGGTGTGATAATTATTTCTAAGAGGTATTTTTATCAGATTAAATATATTCCAGGGCACCAAGCATTTCATGTAGCTATAATAAAATGTGCCCTCAGTGTAAATGAGCCCCGCCGTATCCACTCTAATATTCCCTGGCTGATCACCACTTCCCCCAGACACACACTTACAGTCCAAAGGCTCAGAGTTGGAGAGGTGCTTTTTGAATTGTTCATTCAGGTCTTTACTGACGCCGATGTCCTGAAACATGCGCTGCAGTTTAGAGGTGTACTCGAAACCGCACGCTTGCTGAGGGCAAAAGGGAACGTCCACATTTAGACTGGAGTCTCATCACACCAGAACACAAGATCAACAGTAGTGCTACAACAGAATAGCCACACCAATCTAAATCCCACAAAGCACTGCCACTTTAAGAAGACGGATACGGATTGGACAGGACAGAGTGTCAGGAAACGGAGAGTCCCACCTTCAGCTTGGAGATCATGCTGGCTTCAGCGTCATCACTCGCACTGTTCTGATGGACCAGACGCTTGGCCAGCATCTTGGCGTAAAACTTCTGAAACACGTCTTTGTCTTCAATGTACTTGAAGACCACCATCTACGGAGTAAAGACAGCCGATAAAGAAATGGCAAAGGGAGCCTCAGAGTTCTAGTTCTCGGTCTTCCCCACGGTTACTCAACGCTGCCTGTCACAAACTGTGACACTGAACCAACGGCAGCGATCCCACAGGCCATGCCTCGCAGGAAGGTTTCTGACTCACCACTTGATTTAGAGTGTCCTCCAGTTCGGCCTCTTCAGGGTTCTTAGAGCTGGGGAAGAAGACGTCAAAAACCAGTCACACCTCCAAAGCCACCTCCAGCTCTCGTGAGGATAGAAAGCCACGTTTTCCGTTTCTGCTTGACCACAAACGGAACCGTTCTGACCCGAGGTTACTCATCCGCGCGATTACACTTCAGACATGACAGCACAGTTAGATAATCAGCATTGGACTTGGGTAATTACAAGAACAATTAGGCCAGTATTCCTGTGGCTTTAGCGTCGCGTCGGGTAGCTTTAACGCATCTTAGCTCAAGTTAGGGGCGTACCGTACCTCTTCTTCAGGAGGGAATCACAGTATCGAGCCAGCAGCTCGGGGGATTTACTGGAAGACTGGGCCATCTTTGTCACGGCGTTGTTGTTGATGAAACGCCCACAAGCCTGCAGGAAACCCAGCCCAGGACATATTTAAGGCAGGGCGGTTCATACGGTCTGTGGAGGAGCAGCTCGTTTATCCAGAAGGCCACATATCCACATACCTTGTCTAGCGCCGCAACAAAACCAGCATCGTTGTTGAACGCTGACATTACTAGTGCGTTGTACTTCTTGTGAACATCCAGGATTGTTTGTACATACATTTTTGGATCCTGTCAGAACAAGAGATCAAAACAGAACGCGATCAGACTGCAGGTAAAGGGCAGACCCATACTGACATCTAATCTGATTTACACCAGTAACATTTTTTTTAAAGTACAAAAAAAAACGTATGAGTATTTTTGACTAGAGCGCTGATGAGAGGCGTCTCTCAGTAGACAAACAGGCTCCAGATCAGAGGCGTCTCTCAGTAGACAAACAGGCTCCAGATCAGAGGCGTCTCTCAGTAGACAAACAGGCTCCAGATCAGAGG
>JAOYSI010027419.1:3432-16785 GCA_025775065.1 Hiodon alosoides
AACGGCACAACCACTACCCCTTTATGCCATCAACCTCAATCTAAAGTTTACCTTTTGTGAATTTTCACAAAGTAAGCATAGTTCATTTTGATTCATTCTGAGCAATCAGTTTTGCCAAGACATAAAAAACAGTGACCATAATGTTGTCAGACAACCAAAGCACCCTATAAGAATAGATTTTCAGTTCCTCACGTGCTGACTACTAGTCTTATGTTGTAAACGCTAACATGTACTGAGCTGTCGTTAAATAATATATTTTTTAATAATCACAACAGTAAAACTGTGTTCCTTAGAACTGTTGGATGGTTGAGTGTTCCTCATCAGAATCAGATTGTTGGGTGTTCCTCATCAGAATCAGATGGCTGGGTGTTCCTCATCAGAATCAGATGGTTGAGTGTTCCTCATCAGAATCAGATGGTTGGGTGTTCCTCATCAGAATCAGATGGCTGGGTGTTCCTCAGCAGGATCTGACGGTTGAGTGTTCCTCATCAGAATCAGATGGTTGAGTGTTCCTCATTAGAATCAGATGGTTGGGTGTTCCTCATCAGAATCAGATGGCTGGGTGTTCCTCAGAAGGATCTGACGGTTGAGTGTTCCTCATCAGAATCAGATTGTTGGGTGTTCCTCATCAGAATCAGATGGCTGGGTGTTCCTCAGCAGGATCCAACGGTTGAGTGTTTCTCATCACCACGCAGCCTTTCACACGGGCACACCATTGGGAGAGAAGGGGTTAAATGTTATCTCAAGGCACTCAGATGATTTCACCTTCCTGCTGCAGCCAGTTCACTCCGCTTTAGTATTGCATGGTTTCATCTAGCAGATAATTACTGTTTACTCTCAATCTAAAATGTTTTTGTGGCTTTTCTCATAGTGTTAAATGTGGACAGTGTCTTTTCATGGTTCTACAAATACTTTTTTTTAAATTGGAAATTGGCCATATATACACATTTACCAATAGGCTTCCGTGAGTACGTTTTTTAAAATATATATTTTCTAGGAAAAATATGTCTAATATATATTTACAATGGGTCAAAATCAATACGTTGGAAACTTCAAAGTTTACATAGTTTGAACAGGTGATTTTTCAAATGAATATCACAAGGCATTTTTTTTCTCTTGAATCAAGCTTTTAATCCATTTAATTTATCACAGGAATTTGTTCATGTTCTTTCAAAGCAGGAAAGTTTACGGAACATGCCAAGCAGCTTTGTTGAATCTGAGCAAGTGCTCCATTAGAGTTAAGCACAGACAGTCAAATCCCCAGCCAGGTGTGTGTATTTATTTCTGCAGTGGCGAATAGTTGATTCAAGTACCATGGGCTGTGGTCAGGCCTACAGCTAAGGCCGCCTGAGCACCTTCGGTTTTTTATTGCTGTATGTTTTATTGATATATTGCTATGATGTCTAAACCCTGTAGGAAAACTGATTAAAATTCACAAAGAGGAATGCGGTTTCCCTGACACCGGGAAAGCGATGTTTGGAGATCCGTCCAACGTGATAATGTGGAAGAGACCAGCAGCCCCCGTGTTGCTGGATATTAATGAGGAATTTATGGCCTCTTTTAAAGCACTCCGACACTTCTTAATGGGACGCCAAAAGTTATATGCCAATTCCTCCAGGTTTAAACAAATCCCTTTTTGTTATCACCCAGATTTGGGATATGTCTGGCATTTCACTAATCACTTTTGACGCTTACATAACGAAAAGTTATAGAAAAACATAACAAACTTGTATCATTCGTATTTGATACATTATATGAAAAAAGGGAAAAAGAACCGAAACGGGATGGTCTGACGCAGCCCACTGGCAAAGCCAGGGTTTATTTTCCTAAAACCGCATAGCTTGGAGTGTATTATCAAGCTCATACAGCGGCAAAATGTTACAGAAAGACACAGTTTTAAAGCTGTTTATTTCTTCATTCAAAAGATTTTTTTACACTTTGCGGAAAAGCAAACTACATATTTCAGTTAACAATTTCAGTCTAAATATTTGTTTAAATTAACCTGTACCTTTCTGTTTATTTAAAACTGTACCGTTAGGTCTTGTGTGTAGATCTGGGTTTCCCCTTTGCCACAGTGTAGTTCGCTGTTGAAAAAGCAAGCATTTATGTCAATCCATGTTTCAGATCTTTCACAAATCCCGTGGATACCCAGAAGGAATTCCCAATGAACTACAATCTCATTTCCTAGTGTCCTGTGGGTTATTTAGCCTAATATAGGGGTATTGTTCTGTCTCATAACCTCTCTAGGATCTCTCACCTCGCACTTTGAAGTCATCTAATAAGACCACAAAGCCATGACTTAGTTTATGCGTCCCACTGCTGGCAACCTACTGTTTCTCTGAGGCCTTTAACCAGGGCCTTTGGTGTCAGCCTTGCACCAATGTTTGCCCCCTCCCCTCAAAAAAACGTTCCCTCCTCCCTCCAGGAATGAAGCTGTGTCTTTCCGGTAATGAAGCTGTGTCTTTCCAGTAATGAAGCTGTGTCTTTCCAGGAATGAAGCTGTTTCTTTCCAAGAATGAAGCTGTATCTTTCCAGTAATGAAGCTGTGTCTTTCCAGTAATGAAGCTGTATTTTTCCAGTAATGAAGCTGTGGCTTTCCAGTAATGAAACTTGTTGTGCAGTGCCTCCATCTCCACCTCCACCTGGACCTTTTATCTGTGTCATCCCTCTCACCTTCTGCTGATGGCTAGCGAATGTAAAGCCGGTTTTCTCCACCATACTGGATGCCCGCATAAAAAAATGGTTGAATTTGTAAATTATTGTAACTTCTATATTCAACTTAGCCCAGCTGGCTAAAAAGCAAACAAAAAAACAAAATGGGCAAAGGAAATATCTGAAAATAATATTCATTAGAAAGCTATCATAGTTGGTGTTAACTTGCTATCTTTGGTAGGTATACATGCCATGCAGAATGTTTTGCAGTATATATGAGAATGACTAGTAATGGTTGGTTTTTCTACACTCAAAAATGCACAGGACTTTATTGGTCCTAACATACACATGAACCTTTATGCGAGCTACTTTCAGCTTTTTCAAACTCTGCATCATCCCATTAATTAGGCGTATATCCTGCTGTTTTAGCTTGCAATTCTTTCAAAATGAGAGCAGTAATCAATTATCAATGGTTGACATGGTCGACAGGTTGGGGCGATGTCTCGTGTAGGAACCTTGTCAAACTGAGTGGTTTTTTAATGCTCATTCTGGTTTTTGCATGTTCTGCCCTAGAAGATCAGCAATCATCTTGTTTACATCGATTTTTTCCTATTAAGAGCACCTGCAGTAATGCACTTGATGGAACTTTGCAGATGCTTCCTGGAGTTTAAGGAATCTCTACAACGTTAGTGTAGTAGAGTGTTCCAAGTGCTGCCGGCTGGTGAAAAGACACTTTTGAGTGTTTTGGCTTAATGCCTTTTGAATAACAGAATATTTTGTCGGTCCGTTTCACTTTTCTTGTTAGCGGGGCTGGTCATTAAGGCATGGATTACACATCTGCCAATGGAAGGGAATTAGTTTTGACAGGACAAATCCTGCCTGTCGAGCAAGTGAAAATGGTTCAAACAATCCTGGGAATTCGGCAATGCAAGGTGATGTAAGCCTCGAACACAGCCAGCTCTGGCCAAGCATGGCACACAACGGCACACAATTCACACAGCAATGGAGGCTAATCCCCCAGACACACCAGGAAACAGGATATCGATTTAGCGGGGAATAATAAACCTGAACACCCCCTTAGCCAGAGAAAAGAGTACACAGAAGATTACTGCAGCCCTTGGTATCCAGGACTAATGGTATTATCCCTGAAGCACGTTGTCGTAGTAAACACAGCTGCTGTTCTTCCTTCACGGTAGTACACAAGGTCCAGAGTTGACTCTTTTTTTTTCCTTTGCTGAAACGTAGCGAGTGATTGGGTTTGCGTATTCAAATTTGGCAACAAAGTACACACGCCGCAGGGTTCATCAGCGGGTGACCTGAGTAGGAGTAAGGGCCTTATCAGATAAATGTCTCCTGTTTTAAAACCTTTTTTAAATACAGGTTTATAGTTAATGGATATCCTTTTGGAGGCACAGTCCTAAAATATCCACCACCCCAGCAATTTGCATTCTCAGACATCATGGTCTTTGTGTGAAGCGTCCGTTTCACTTTGGAGCCTGTGTATCAATGCTGATAAAACGCAGCCCCAGTGGGATGGCTCCATACAGCCCTTAAATTGTTGTGTATGCTGTTGTGATGGATTTCCTCTGTGATGCTCCTTGGGGGGATTGTTCGAGGGTTTGGCTTCTTCCCCGTTTCATACTCACATACATCAGGAATGTAAGTATATCGTAGGACATTACCCTATCCATTTCTGCAATGCTGGCTGCAGAGACGGGGAAAGGATGGTACCGTAATTATTGTATGTCTCTCCTGAGGGTCATGATGAGGTGCATGACAGCATATTTAAACCATGAGGACAAACGCGATTATTGGCGCTCACATAATCTGCTTTTGTATTTCAATGTCTATGGGATCCTTTGGGTTGTTTTCATGATATAGAATGATTTCTATGTTTTGTCTCTCCAGGAAAGATTATGTGTGTTCGTTTCAGAGAAGGCTTGTCCAAATCCTCTTAAAACGGAAAAACACACACGTTCTCCACCACCATCTCCCACAATTAACATTTCTATTTGTCTTAAGGCAGATCGATTTAATTATTTTTAGATACTTTTAAATGGGGTATATAGACTGGCCCCCCTGAATTCCTCTTCCCCAGACCTTGCAAACAGGGCCCTATGAAGTTGTGAATCTGGTTTGGATATGGGTAGCGTCACTGGCTGACCTACTACAGTGATTCCCTGGGCAGCGATGCGGGTTTCTGAGTGGCCTGGGGCCATTCTTTCTTGGCTCTCAGTTGTTGAGGGACATCTGTCTCATTAAACCTCTTGAATGGGCTATGTAGCCTGTCACATGTCAAATGAAAAATGGGTTGAAGGTATGCAGGTTGGACCAACTCCTCCATACTTTGGAATTCACTATTTATGTTGTGCTTAGTTTGTGAAACGCAAATGGCATTCCTAATAGTGTGTATAATAAAAAAAGAAAAATGAGCTGCTTTCTCCTTTGGTATGAACATGTCCATTTCAGTGTAGGCAAAGAAAAATATGTTATAATCATAATTCTGTAGTTTTGCAACAGAAAGTTTCTGAAAATAATCTGAGCTATTTTTCTTACTTTCTCTTATAGTGTTACGTACAAGTAAGCACAAAATCTGAGTGAGCAGAGTAAGGTTTCCATTGCGGGAAGATCTGTTTCAGATTGCAGTTTTGAGTTTATTAGTTTGAGGTTGCAGTACTTTTTCCTTGCACACAAAATGTGTCAGTTTTCACACTCACTGAACTGTGAACTCACTGACTATCAATATCAGAATGTGATATGAAGCTATTTTTGTGATTTTTGGTTAATGATTGTAACCCCCCCCCCCCCCACAATATAGAGTCATTTAGCTATTCTGGAGATATTCTGGCAATATTTAATACTTCAAAGTGTCTGACAGCACTGGACTGCAAATTGGCGAAATTGACAACACTGATAAAAATGTACTGCAAGCTCAAAACTTAGTACTCAAACTAATATATTCTGCGCTCAGAAATCAAAACTCAGTACTCAGACTAATATATTCTGCGCTCAAAAATCAAACCTTAGTACTCAAACTAATATATTCTGCGCTCAAAAATCAAAACTCAGTACTCAAACTAATATATTCTGCGCTCAAATATCAAAACTCAGTACTCAAACTAATATATTCTGCGCTCAAAATTCAAAACTGCTCATTCAAACCAGTATTTCCATGCTGAAAACTCAAAACTGCTTTATCAAATCTTCAACTTACTGTGATGCTATAAACGACACCAACAAGTGTGAAAGGATGTAGTATGGTTACAGATAAACCACTGTGTCAGCCTTGGGGGGTTCCTTAGCAGGTCAAAGAGTACCGCAATGCCATTATGCTGGAGGGCACTCTGAGACAGTTCTTCCTAAAGGTGAAAGAACACTGCTTTCCCTTCAGCCTGGAGTTAGCCTCTACTGCCCTGCAAAAATAAAGTGTGTTTTTCCAACTTCTTTTCCTCAGTCTGGCCTGAATCCCACTGATTTGGTGCCAGGCTGCTGTACCCACACTTCTCTTTGACTCCAGACTGGCCCCGACACCATGTTGATAAAGTGTGGACTAACAGACTCATAAATAGGGTACCTGGGTAAAAGATTACATTTATTCAGTGTGTGTGTGTGTGTGTGTGTGTGTGTGTGTGTGTGTGTGTTTTCCTTGAATGTGTTTTCTTTTCATAGACTGGGTTAAACTGAATTTTGCAACAGCTGGTAATAACCGATCTGTTTGGCAGTTCAATAACCTGAAGGTGGGGCAGGAAACCGCTGTCTCTAGTAAAATACAGTAAAAAGGTCAATAAAAAAACATGCAGGATTAAAGTTGCCTTTTAAATGTCATAATATAATTTTCTGAAGACTCTTAAAGAGGTCTTGGCAATATTACGTGCGTGCTGAAAAAATTTGCATACCACTCATCCACAACAACCGCTGTGTTGGAACGAGGAAGCAAACAGGCCAATAAAAAAATGTATATTCAATTAGAGGGGTGGAGAAGAAGCAGACAAAAGGGCAGTTCCTTTGCTGAGGAAGGAAGGTCCAACCATCGCTCTTTTAAGTGTTCCACAAGACGTTCCCTCCAATATATCTAACCTCTGGGTGGGGACTCTGGAGCGCAGAAGGGTCAGTCTAATCACAAGGAAGAATACTTTTATAGTCCTTCTGAACTCCTTTTGCAATTAGTCCCTTGAACAGAAGACTAGAATAACGTCATAAAGAATGTTAAGACAAGGGTGTGTTGGCAGCCTTCTCCGTTTCCTTCATTGTTTCTTGTGCTTGGATACAGAGCAACAGGATATGCTAGTTTTGTTATTTCTATACATTATTTCTACTATTTTAAGATGATGAGGACAAATGTTGTGGAAAAAAAAACATGAATTGGCTTGACTGTCGCGTAGTATTGATATGAAAGAGAATTCTCATCACCTCCACTGTGCAATATCAAGAGACAAAAGCCATGTAGAGGCCTGTAATATTAAGCCCTCATGGCACATAATTATATCACTAAGAATTGGCCCTGGTACTTGTTAAGAGCGGAACCCACAGGGTTACTGTTTATAATGGAACCCACAGGACTCTTAAGCAAGAGAAACATACAATACATCAAACTAGAGAGATGCTATCATGCATGTACGCAAAAATAAGAAAGATCACCAAAAACAACTGCATTTCAATATAAAGCCTAACCAAGAGGCAACAGAAAGGTAACACAGGATGCCCTCAGGCACATTACCAGAATACTGCATTTTATCCACTAAGCCAAAGTAGGGGCAGGATTCACAGCCATGTTCTGGCAGCGTAACTACAGGTCACCAACCCACACTAGAGACACAGGGAAAGGCGGGTAGGTCAGAAGTGAATCCGCTGTATTGTTGGAACAGAGCAATCTTCACGCCAAGCCAAAGGATTATGTCAGAGGGGTTGGAACGCTAGAGAGAGAATCGGATACTGTGTCGACACTATCTTCATTTACAAATCTGCCCTGTTTAACAGTCGGAACATTCCTCCTGTTGTTATTTTTTGATCTTATCTCTCTTTTTTTTGTTTAATTTTTTCACCCAAAGATTTCAAAAAGAGATTTTTGAAACATTTACATAATTCTTAGTTCCAAATGAACTAAGAACCATATTCAGGGCATTGAAAAATCTCTTTTAAATTAGGATCAACAGGAACTCAGAATAGTAAGACTATTGTCCACATATTGTACACGCGAAGACATCAACAAAGACACCACGAGGATTCTAACTGTTCTCTGAATCTGGTATATTTCTCAGTATTCAACGGTTCCAATAAAGTTAGAACAATTCAACGTAAACGCAGTTCATTACCAGAATTCAGTACTAGAAGTCAATTGCAATGAAATTGCTGATTTGGTACGAAGCTACGTAGGGGTTAGTACACTACCATCTTGGCATGTTATGTATGCATGCTAATAATACAAGCATGCATTCTTTGGGTTTGAATGTGATAATATTGTACATTTTACTAGGATTTATGATGCTAAACTATGCTGGGACACCTCAGGTGATTAAACACATTTATTTGCCATGTCTTATGTCAATACGTATACTCTTATGATTTTATTTGTGGCACATGATTTGTTGCACCTTTGTCTGCTATCTCATCCAGGATGCATCCCGCCGAATGTTTAAGCTAAGTTGGGAGCAATTTATTAGCTCAGTCCCTGCAGTACATGCAGCCAATCTGACAGCTTAAATTATAACTGAATTTTTATGTATATATATATACATATATATATGTATATGTATTTAATTTTAAAACGCTATAATAGAGTTGTTCTAATATTTAAAAACATAAGTAACCCTTTAAGTACTCTTTGGTACGGAAATTGGATTCCCTTTTAGCAGAACTAATGAAATGTAATATTAATTTGTGTCCCTGTGACAACATCCCCTATAGAGAAATTCTTTAATTTTGAACGCATTAATGAAAATGTCACATCATTCTCCCCCCATCTCATGTGTATGTAGTTTTACCTCCCTCAGGTTATCTTCTTATGCTTTCCTAAAAATAGACTGTTAATGAGTATTTCTTGAATATTAAAAATCCTGAAATCGGAATGTGTTCGTCCGTCTCAATCCCTCTTCAGCCCAGCTGCATTGCGGGATGGGGGAATAGCCCCAGGTGAGACTGTACTCACGTGGTGGGTCATGGAACGATCAATCTGAAGCTGATGATCTTGGAAGGCCAGCCCACATTCATCAAGGCTCACAGATGATGGTCATTTGTTCTCTTTGAGGCAATGAAGTAATTAATAAAAATTAAAAAAAACATTTTTCTCTCTGTTTTCTCAGACAAGCTGAATGCAACCACTCCTGAATAGGCTGTGACATCTGAGCTTTTTACAGTCTCCTCGGTCATAACTGAATCAGTTCCCTCTTCTCTCTCCATCCAAAACCCTTCTTATCAAAGCAATTGCAGCTGTGCGCTGCTACAGTTTGATTTGCGCATTCAGACACTTCAAAGCAAGGTCATTGTGCAGCAGTATCTCTCCTCTTCAGAGACAAAATTGATGGAGAATTCTGGGGCCATTACAAACATGACCCTCACCCCTGTGTTTATATCAGTATATTACAATCAAATAAGAATGATCAGAAGACAGATTTATTAGAGTAGTATTTTTTATTTATTTTTTTACTGGCCATTTGTTGCTCCTCCTGCCTATGTAATGATCTGTCCATTCGGTTAATTCTTGAACACCGCAGTTGAATCTGTCCTTCAAAGTTGAACATGCAACTGATGCTGCTGAAAGTGAAATTGAAGTTATGAAATTTGAGCTATATTTATGAGTTAGATGCGGTTAGATGTCTGTTTTCATCTTTAAGTTAAGTTTTATTTGATATGAGCAGGAATTTTGCCCAATGATTGCTGTGTTATTTGGTCTAATTCACAGCTATTTATTATTTATTTAAATAATACATTATTTCAAAAACGTGTGATATTTACCCCCAGCAGGATAGAATGAGTCTAAGTATTGTATTTTATTTTATTTTATTAAAGGCAACAACATTTTATATAAAATTTAAAACATGTATTAACTGGAATTCAAAGTTTCTGTAAACTGATCCAGCTCACTGCAGGGGAAAAAAAAAAAAGTTGTCAATTTCATTAAATAAAAGGAAAGAAATATATGATCCAAGACCCACTTCTGCCAAGCTATGGAAAACAATTTCTTTCCTAGTAGATGTTTAAGAATTAGTTTCTGGATATTCCTCTTTTTAAAATTATATTTATGAAAAAACTCTTTTCATTTTTTTTTTTTTTACAGGAGCTGAACGTACAGCTGTAAGACCGTAATAGATCTATTAGGAACAATATTTACTTATACTTAAGTCAAGGTATTACACACTATGAAAATACAAGCTGGTTCCAAGAGTCCCCGTCAGGTTAGTGAAAGACACCACAAGTCCCTCAAGTTCTCCTCCTGGACCAGTCTCAACCTTATCAGATCCTAGAGACTAGAGCAATTCCTGTCCACACACAAGTGAACTGTTTGAAAGCGTAGTGCCTGAGATCTGTCCTCATGGGCCCTTCTGCTACCCTGACAGGGGGCTGACAGCATTGCCACCATGGTAGCCAAAGTGGTCAAACCTGCTGCAGGATCGGAGGTTAGAGAAGTCTCACATTTCCCTGGGTCATTAATTAAATTGACACTTAAGACAGTTAAGCTCTGCATGGATTGGGTACATCTTTCACTTCTTAGAAATGCATAAGGACGACAAAGCTATGCTATGTTTAGCCGGAAAAATATTTTCAATATATTTTTGTTTTAGTTTGTTACCGTTTTTTTACTGTGATGGGTTCCATTTAATATATTGTTCCAATTGGCTGTTTAAGTATGCCTAAGTAGAATTGTTGAAGCTAATAGTTAAAATTTTGTGTTGAATATATGGGGATCTTCATGGCTACTATTAATACTGGAAAGAAGCTTCACTGTTTTTCATCATTCTTAAATCTTTAATGTCATTCATGAGTGAAATCTGTTGCTAACGGGTCGTATTTTGGTTTTGTATTTATCCCAAAGCAGCATTAATTTAGTAAGAATACCCTCTAAACACAGATGTAGGTGTGTAAGAAGTGTGCAAGTTAAATTATGGTGAATGGTACATGTCGCCATCTCTGTTCATATTATGGTATTACTTAATAAGGAACATACTGTTTTCTGTAACTTATTGAAGCAACGTTTTTAGCACAAGCAAAAGCTTTTCTTATAATAATAAAGAACAAAGGCACTTATTCATTTCTCCTTGCACGAATATTTATGCAATTGAGTGCTTTATAGTTGACTTGGGGAGTTGATGAAGAAGTTAAACAACTAACTGGGCGCGGCATTCACCCAGAAAGCCACAATCACGTTACCGTCATGGAAACAAGGCAGTTATGTCCACTCTTTAATTCCTTTCGTATTAAATCTGCTGTGGTGATCTGAACAGAGTGTCCCTGTTTTGCATGACGGAAAGTGCAAACAGATGCCACCAGGAGCTACAGTATGCAGAATGGGAAAGGTCTAGGCTTTTCTTCCTTATATGATAATGTGTGGCCAGGGTGAACCAGGCAGAGATTTTGGGCATTTCAGGCACATTTTACATAGGAGGGGAATCATAGAAACAGGTTTATGCTCCCTTGACATAAAACTTTTCCATAAATGGCCCATAAGATTATTAATGCTCCTCATCGCACATCTCCTGAGAAGGTCCTGTCCTGTTTTGCTTGTTCCTTTCTATCGGGTGCTTGGCTTTGGGAACTTGTTCAGTCCTGTCTACGTTAAGCAATGTGCTATACCACAACCCTTCGTGTAGTAATACTATATGTTTTCACGCACAATTAAATCTCTACATCGCCCTCTGATGCCCTGAGAGAAGGTCGATGAAACTTTCACTCTCATCATACAGAAGATGTCGACAGTTACATCATGGCTTTCTATCACGGTTTCAGACATCTTGTGTAACAGGACATGTCGTTCCATGGGAACACCACCTGGATGCCCCATTGCAAGTAAGGGCAGATTGTTGACGTCACACATGTATTAATCTGACTGTACTGAAAGCAAACGTGTGGTCCTCGGCATACTAGATACATTTTATTATGCTGACATTAATCATGATAAATATTAGCCATAAGGACGCACATGTTTAATGCTCATGTTCAACGCTAGTCGTTGAAATGTGGGATAGAAAGGAAATGGTCCATAAAGGGATAAACAAGGATTAGGAAAAGAGATTCTGTGGCTGATTTAGTCTATTTCTGGGTAATATAGATACTCGTTCAGCACTTCTCCCACTAGGCCACAAAAAGGATTGAGCCATCATCCTAACTGGCCTTTTGGAGTTGGGTGCCTTTCTAATAGAGAGAAAATGGTCTCATGTGAGTACATTTGTGAGCAGTAGTTAAGGGAGGGTGTTAAATGGCAGAAGGAGGTTTTCATCACTGACGAGCACAGAGAGCATTGTGAAAGTTCATTGCAGGGTTGTGTTGTCAACTCAGAGAAAGCCAGCATGAATCATTGGACCAGTCTTTTGGTGATCTGTCATCGAGACGTAATCTGCTTTAGACTGGCTGAGGTTGTGGTTTTCAGTGACAGGGACAAATAGATAATAAATTATCATCAGTATCTTATCCAGTTCGATGTAAATCGATGGGAATTTTAAACGCCATTCACGAGTGTACATTATGTAACCCTTCGTTTTCATTACGACTGACGCCTACATTTATTATAACAATCTGTTAACTTTAACTCGCGTTAGCGCTGTAATGTGCCTTTCATAGGGTAAACACACTTCATGTGTAACCTAATTTCTTCCTCATTTGTTCCAGATGCAGTCCTGGTGGACTGCTCTCGTGACTGACAGTTCGCCCTCCACAGCTAGCGTGACACACAGCTTGAAGCTGTCCATCCAAGCTTACACTTTTATGAGCGACTGTAGGGTCTCCCTGAGAGCGCCGCCGCGCTGCCAGGCTGCAGTACGGTTGTCAGCCCCACTAGGGAACAGGAGAGCAGGAACAGCAGTATCTGGGAAATCCACACGGGTGTTAGAGGTGGAGGGCATTGACCCATTGCACAGGCAGGGCTCTGATGGTATGTTAATGGTAAACAGTGACCTGAAGCTCAGAATACAGCAGGCAGATTGTACAATTTGTAACTGCACAGAAATCTGAAAACCATTTGAAAAAATATTTTTTGAAAATCCACAAAAACGATGTCCACTGTGTAAATGTCCACTGTTACTAATGTAATTATTAGATTTATTATTGGATACGTTAATCCAAATAAATAATTACCACCTTGCCCTGGTTTGAAATGTGTTTTCTGAAATGTTCATATGTTAATCAGTAGTATTTTCTGGGTTGTCATGTTCCCGAGCCATCCTTCTCAATGGTTCTGCCTTTAGATTTGGCATCCCATGAGATGTCAGGGTACACAAGTTTGTGTCCAAAAATGTGAAGACATGTGACACACCCACCCTATCCTGTATACTCCGCCAACTTCCCTGTGGCTTGACGTATTGGTTGGGAACCCTCGACCTGCCAGCTATGTCAAACAAAAAAAGTTGGCATTCCATTGTATGACATGTGGGCGACATGTTAGCCTTGGAGAGAGCCAAGGCATTAACACAGAAAGCCCATTGTATGACATGTGTGAGACATGTTAGCCTTGTGAAGAGCCAAGGCATGAACACAGAAATCCCATTGTATGAC
>JAOYSI010027429.1:4934-32310 GCA_025775065.1 Hiodon alosoides
TTACATGTTAGGCTCTGAGAATGGGACACTAAGTGCTAAGACATTTACATGTTAGGCTCTGAGAATGGGACACTAAGTGCTAAGCCCTACATTTCCTAAAGGCTGGATCACAGGTAGGCATCAGGGGCAGGATTAAGGGGGGGCTGTGGAACCATGTCTATTAAAGAAAAGTCTCCATGCCACAACTGCCGACCAACAAACAGAGGGCTTTGTTTCCTTAGCCGTAACTCAACATCTCAAAGCTCCTGTACTGTAACACTGTTGTAATGTTAAAGGTCAGGTATCAGTAAAGCTGGACTGGCTTCTGTGTTCCATAAGAACCGTGGATGTAGGTTGGTTATTTTTAGAACCACTAAAACTCGTCCCGAGACTTGAAGTCACTTTGTTGTTTTCCAGAGCCATCCATTCTATTGCCGCTGTGTTGCACTTCATAACTTAGATCTGTCCTTCAAACGTTTTTCATTTTTATTTAATTTGATGTTTTTTTTTCTTTTGAAAGCAATTGTTGTAGACTTTCTTACCTTTGTGCACATCCATTGAGGTTACCACAATGCCAGATCCATCTGCCAGGAAACATTAAATAATCTCTATGAAATTTTTTCCTTTAAACTTAAACAGCTTCCTGTGCTCATCAAAATAGTTGGCTCAAAACCCGGAAAAATTATTTCTTCATTTCTGAATTTGATTGTGCAGAAAATGGTATACTATAGTAGCTACTATATCTAAGCTATTTTAGACGAGTGAAGTTTTATTTGTTTGACGGCGCTGTGGGTTTCGACTCTTGACGGTACATATACAGATCTTTACAGGGCACTGCGCTTGTCTGGCAGGAGAAATTTCCGGAAAATGGGCTGGCGCTGGCTGGGTAACAGATGGCCCCTAGTTTATTCACTCTGTACATGAAGGACAAAAGGGACGGAGAGGCATCCGGATCTTCTCATTAGGTGGCTGATCTTCTCGTTAGGTGGCTGATCTTCTCATTAGGTGGCTGATCTTCTCATTAGGTGCTGAGCACTGACTGGCGTCCCGGATGCACAGGCGGGCGTGAATGCACAGGCGGGCGTGAATGCACAGGCCGGCGTGAATGCACAGGCCAGAGTGATACCAATAAGCAGCGCTACACCGCAAGCACAATGTAAATGTTGACAATCTTAACGACGGGACATTCCTCCCTAGTATGATTTAAATAAAAAATCTGCACGTTTAACCTTTCAAAATAAGGGTATAAAAATAGTTTGCGACCGCTGTAAAAGAATAATAAAAAAGGATTAAAAAACTAATGAAAAGTGGTCAGTATTGTATTTGACTGTGTTCAGGCATTGCGCTCTCTAACACTGCTTACACTGTACACTGCCTCCCTAAACCAAATAACTGGGGAGAAGGCGATGGGGAAAGGTCAGTGTAAAGAAGCCTGCTTAGAGTAAGTACACCGCTAGAGTAAACCCGGTCGCCTCTTTTTAAAATGCCACGACTGCCAACCGCGGGAGCAGGAGAGCGGAGAATTCCCCAAGAGGCCTCATCTTAGTCACCAACGTATTTATGGATACCGGATTTATTTTTTTATTTTTTTGCCCAGTGAGAAGTTTTTTTCAAATATTGACAGTTTTGATTTGCTCACGGTGAGTTTTGATTCGTCACGTTGAGTTCTGATTCGTCATCGTGAGTTCTGATTCACATAACAGCCGTAGGGTGGTAAAAAAGCATATTGCCATCAGGCCTGGGTGAAATACAAAAACTTAAGTAGGTGTGTATATGTGTTCAAAAATGTTATTTTTCTTTTTCAGTTACCCAGCAGTCTGTGACTTCTTGCAACACAACAACTTGTTGTCCGTGATCCGGGCCCACGAAGCACAGGATGCTGGGTGAGTGGGCCCCGTGTGCTCCAAGGGACCGGGTCAGGGATTGAGCAAAACGACCACTGGAGTCACCTAGCCTTGCTGTTGTATGCAGAACCCTGCAGAATGTAGGATGTGACATCAGACGGGAGTCGCTCTGTTTGACCGAAAGGGCACCGTTTTACAAAATATCGTTTTGAACAGGCAGCTGATGGTGTAGTGGTTAAGGTGACAGGCCTGTAACCAAAAAGTTGCCAGTTCAAGTTTCACTTGAGCTGTTGTACCCTTGAGCAAGGTACTTAACCTGAATTGCTTTAGTAAAACACCCGGCAGTATAAGTGTATGAATGTAGAAATTGTAAGCTTTGTAAGTCGCTTTGGATAAAAGCGTCTGCTAAGCAACTAAATTATAAATGAGTTCAGTCAAACAGAGCAATGTTTAGGAAGTACAGAGCTTGCTCACTCCAGTTCATCTGCTCAAACAGACTTTGTAGATGTAGAAATCACAATTCACACTTTTAAATTGCCTTTACTAAGCAAATCATTGTAATAACCAGGAATTGGTTGTCCTTAAATATGCTCCTTACTAGTGCAATTGCCCCTCATTGAGAGGAAGCCTATTAGCCTGTTTCCATGGCACCCTGGGGCATGTGGTGGGGAGGTCCGAGTGTACTCAGAGCAGGGTTCCAGGCTCGGAGCAGGGTTCCGGCCTCAGAGCAGGGTTCCAGCCTCAGAGCAGGGTTTCGGACTCAGAGCAGGGTTCCAGCCTCAGAGCAGGGTTTCGGACTCAGAGCAGGGTTTTTGACTCATGTTTCAGCCTCAGTTTGGGGTTTCTGACTCGTGTTTCAGACTTGGAGTGGGATTTCAGCTTCAGAGCAGGGTTTCAAACTCAGTGCAGAGCTTCAGACTTGGAGTGGGATTTCAGCTTCAGAGCAGGGTTTCAAACTCAGTGCAGAGTTTCAGACTTGTGTTTCAGACTCAGAGCAGGGTTTCAGACTTGTGAATCTGCCTCAGATTGGGGTTTCGGTTCCAGAGCAGGGTGTCAGACTTGTGTTCCAGCTTCAGAGCAGGGTTTCAAACTCAGTGCATGGTTTCAGACTTCTGTTTCTGCCTCAGAGCGGGGTTTCAGCTTTGGAGAAGGATTTCAGACTGGTGTTTCAGACTTGGAGCGGAGCTACAGACTTGATATGGGGGTTTCAGCAGCACCAGCAGTGGCTCAGAATAGTCCACTCCGAGCTGCTCTTTAAAGCCTGGTTTTGTGTTTCTGTGCCAGAAGTTGACAGAATTAAATCGAGCAGCTTAGAGGTTTCCCCTGCCAAGCCTTGCAAGTAGACCTGGGATTTCCCCATTGAATATTTCTACTTGATTTATTTGCTCAGCAGATGCTCCTATCCAGAGCGACTTAAATCGCTCATTTTGTTTATAATTATCACGTTTAGACAGTTCAGTTCCCTTCTTTTCCCTTCTTGAAGCGAGATTTTGAAATCAGGTCCTGCGTACTGGCCGCTTAGGTTTTGGTACAGGCTTAGATCGGTAATTGCAACAACCCCTCACCATTTTTCCCCCTTGTCTAGATACCGAATGTACAGGAAGAGCCAGACCACAGGATTCCCTTCCCTTATCACGATATTTTCGGCACCCAACTACCTAGACGTGTACAATAACAAAGGTAAGTACCCTCGCAGATCAGTGCTTCACGGGGCTAAGCGACTGACATAGGAAAGCTAGCCTGATTTTTCTCCACTCTCCTTTCGTGAGGAGATTGACCTGTTTGGTCACCTCATTGGTATGAAGTCTGTGTGTGTGTGTGTGGGGGGGGGGGGGAGGGAGGATGTTGCCATGAGTCACCCCAAGTGCAGGTTATATAATGGCCCCCATGTGGTTTTATGCATGGCCAAATCTTATACCCAGAGTGACAGATAACATGAGAACCCTTGTGTCTATGACTGTGTCTGACCCATAAATGTTGAAAAGTATTGTTAAACTCATTGTCTAAATTGGAATTATTGTTTGACAGGTCATTATCTATGAATAGATAGGTAGGTGGGTTGGTGGGATGAATGCATCATTGGGTTGGAGGGATAGATGGGTGGGTGGGTTGGGGGATGGATGAATGGGATGAGTGGGTGGTTTGGTAGGATGGTTGGGTTGGTGAGTGGGTTGGTGAGTGATTTCGGGGGATGGATGAATTAATGGGTTGAAGGATTGAAGGATGGATGGATGGATGGATGGATGGGTGGGTGGTTTTTTTCTGCTTTGTATTGAAAATGGATGTTTTCCAACCTACTGAGAACTGAGGAGGGCTGCATTAGGGAGAGCGTACTAGCTATTGTGACTGTTCACTTAAAGTCCAGTTCAGCTTGATTGCTGTATAAGTACTCTTCATCTATTTAAACGTCCTCTGGCTGTGTTCCAGATGGTGAACAAGCCCCCTTTGCTGTTTGTGTGTGTGTTTATGTTTGAAGGAACAATGAGGTTAATTCAGTTTGCCTTCTGCTTTGTCCCATAATGAACACAATAAACGGCTGCAGCTGCCTCTGAGTTGTTTTTAAGAGAGCTCCCTGTGGCAGTACCCATCATTCCCTTTGAGTGCCTGGGGAATGATGGGACTTCCTGGTTCTGTGACACTCTATAATCCATGTCACTCCTCTCTGACTTTTACTTGCCAAATTGAATCGTAGATCTGATCTTGGTAGGCTTTTTTTTTTTTGTTTATTTACAGCTACCTAAAGCTTGTTTTAGTTTTTTTTCCTTGATGTTTTCTTATCTCCTAGATTTTAATATCTGATCAAAGGGCTGCCAACAGTCCTGCCATTTCTTGACAGCGGTGGGCTTAAAATAGCTATCCTAGCAAAGTGAAGCATGAAAGAACAAAAGATACTAACCTCTGGCTTCTTCCATAGGAATTCTTATCTGACATTATCCAGCTTTATCATAACTAATGATTGCAGCTGAAACACCGGCTGATCTAATTTATAAATTATGAATTAACATCAGCAGCAGCTTGGTTGTTAACGTTTTCGGGCGACGTTGTGATGATTGCGACAGAAACGTTGGATAAACGTTACGTTGCCTTGATCAAGGCCCTTTAATCTAAGAACAGCAGTCAGCGCTCGTCTGAGTGCTGATTGGACTGAGCCTTCCTGGGGTGGGTTGCCCGCTTCTCGACCCTGCTTGCCACCGCGTGAGGTCTGTCACAGATGCCCCTCTAACTCCGCCAGGCTCTCCTTCCAAGGCCCTGCAGGATAGGGCCGATTCTTCGGTGGCTCGCTAAGTGTGAATATAATTAAGGCCGCCACTGTTTACTTCCTCCCCCAGGCTCCAATATCGGTGGTAATTACACTGCCACACAAGGCTTGGGCTCTGTCGCGTTGCGGTGGTAAACTACAATAGAGCGCCGTCCGAGTATCCAGCCCTCTCATTTTCCCAACGGGGGGAAGCCCAAGCTCCAATGGCTTCCAAATTACATTCCTCCGGAATCAATTTTGTGCCGCTCAATTTAATGGTATTCTCAGGTGAGAAGTCTGCAGATATGTCTCAATGCAACTGCCATGTTACTCCTCCACCCACTTTTTCATGTAGAAATGGACAGAGTACTGCCACAAGCATCAGGAATCAAAGGCTTCAGGGAAGGATACTGTATTGCTGTGTCATTCGTTGTCCTTTTCTGTCTGATGGCCTTTCCGTCCCGGTTCAGAAGCGGTTTATAGTGAACTGGCAGCCGGGTTGGTTTCCAGGCAGCTGTCATGGGTCCAACATGCGCTGCAGGGGTGAGGGGCGTGGTCTGGTTTTTGCTGAGGCATAGCTGTAGGTAGACGGTGGATACCCAGCACCCCGACCAGTCGCTCAATTTGTCTGTCATTGTGGCACACGAGGCCCCGCCCTGGGGAGAAAGAGGGCTGCTCAGTCTGCGCTGTGAAAAACACTGCGGACTGTGGCTGCCAATGTTGGCTCAATTGGCAGCTAGGTAGATTTTTCTCACTGCACTCCCGCCTCTCCCAGCTTTATGCAAAAAGTATACCCTGTATATTATTGTTTTCAACCGTTTCTTGGATACTTCACCCTGTGTATAAAATGAGTGCCAGCTGGTTACCGGGTGATAAAGGCTCATTAAAGGCACATTGATTCCTTTTAGTTCACCCATTCTGCATAAAATTGTCGGTTAACTCTGCCCATTGCCTTTTAATGTGTGGCACGTTGTTTACAGTTCCTAGTTTAAAATCATAGTGAAAATAAAGAGTTCTGTGAAAAGAAAAGGTTTTGTGTTGGGCATAATGCACAGCAGAGGGTGTAGAGGATCCATTTTCCTAACAGCTTCCGAGATGCACTAAGTCCCTCTGACATACAAGTACTTCATGAATAATGAGCGAGCAGTAATTTTCTCCGCGGAGTTTTCCTCTGCATTATCTATTAACGAGCATGGCTCTGTGCAAGCACATTATAGCATGCCCAGAGCTAGGCAGCCCATTTCGTTGTCTAAATGAACAGTTGAACTCGCAGCGGAGGGCAGGCGAGCTTCCGTTGTGTGTCTTTGGGCTCCCCCCTAGTGGTGGTTGGAGGTAAAGGTCCACGTTGGTGAGATGCACATTTACCGGACATTTTCTTTCAAACGGCTTTCAGCCGAAACGTTCTGGCTACTAGGAAGTGTTCAGCCATTCTCGTACTGAAAGAAAATATATTGTAAGAGCAGGTAGTCTGACGATTCTCTTCTCGTGGCATATATTCTCCATATAGAGCATATATTGGCTCACTCTTTGAGCTCTAAGTGGAGACAGGTACCACCACTGAGACTTAATGTGTTCGTTACCAAAGCCATTTTTTATCTAGTTATTTTTTATCCAGATCCCGCATTCTCTAGCGGTCCAGACCCTCAAACTAGACTCAACCTTGCCATTAGTGCAGCCCGCGTATCAGAGCTTGTTGTTCACAGCTCATCTCAAGAACGTTGGATACCGTCTGCCTTCCAACACAAACGTACCCCCAGGAGCCACGTCCATTCCCAGTCTTATTCCCTCTATTGCTCTCTCTATCCCCCCAAGCAGTTGACACTGCAGACCACACCAGATCTATGAGCTGTGGAAGGCTATATTTTTTTCTCTTAAGTTACACTTTGGCTCTCTCTTGGGACTAATCAATATTATCTGTGCGCCTAACATATATAGAAATATCATTTGAGGGTTTAATTTAGTCATCCGTCTTATAACATTCTCAGTTGGAGGTGTGTTATATTCCTGTAATGCGTGAGAATGTTTACGCCGAGGTTTCGGTATCCAAGGCAGGTTCTTGTCATGTAGGTGATTGCAAATGCACTGAGGCTGTTAGATATGCCGTGTAAAACGTGATCTGATCCACGTTTTTCTATGTGGCTGTGATCTAAATGATAGACCCCCATGTACTCCCTCTCTCTACCCCCCCCCCCCCCCCCATGCAGCCGCAGTATTGAAATACGAGAACAACATCATGAACATCCGACAGTTCAACTGCTCGCCGCACCCATACTGGCTGCCCAACTTCATGGATGTGTTCAGCTGGTCCCTGCCCTTCGTCGGCGAGAAGGGTAAGCCCCCGCCCGAAGTACACCACGGACCACGTTTCCCAGAATGCCCTTCCCAGTTCCGGAAGGTTGTGGTGTTCTTAGAGCCACTAATGTCTACATCACTCATCTCTGTTTTTACCCCACATTGGCTCCTGTAATTGCTTTCCTTGACTGTGCTGAGTCCTCAAAAATTTTGAAATGTAGTTAAAGAAATTCACTTTTCCAGACTATTGGGATCAAACATGTCTCTCCCTATCAGTCACAGCTCTATAACACAGCTCTGCGATGTTTAAATAAGTTGATATCATAGGCACTGAAATACAAGAAGTTATGATTGCAGAGACAGAAGGTTTTCAGTGGGGACAATTCTGTTGAAATGCCTAATAATAATGATAATAATAATAATAATTTTAAAAATTATAATAATAATAATAATAATAATAATAATAATAATAATAGTAATAATATGGGACTTAATTCCAGTATTAATAGAATGGCTGCACTAGCAAGTCATCTGATGCCCTTTTTGCCTCATGTCTCTGCAGTGACTGAGATGCTGGTCAACGTTTTAAGCATCTGCTCCAATGACGAGCTGACAACCGATGAGGAGATTGACGGTAAGGGCATCGTCAGAACGTTGGCGTTTTGTGTTTGCACCCCAACCAGTGAGCACCACTGAGAGCCATAACCATCCTGGGGGTGGGGACAGATGTGTGGGGAGGATGTGGGAAACTTGTCATGTAATGCTGTGGTTCACCGTCACTCCACCAGAGAGCGCCTGGCAGTAAATGGCAGGGTTGTTGTTGAATGGTACCTTATAGAAACCGAGGACTCACTCAAGGAGCTGTGGCCATTTTGCACGGAAAGTGTTAAGGGGAATATGAGCTAATACAAAGGTCCCCGTAGCCACTGTCTGCATCTGTGGGGCAGCTGCCTGGATAATGAGCGGCCAGAGGTAGAGCCACAGTGCTGGGACTAACTCATCAGCCTGCTGGGAGCCAGTGCTCAGTTAGATATGTAAAAGTATCTGAAATAATCTGATAGTGGCCATGCTAAAATCCAAGTCTCTGTCAAAATTCTGATCAAGAAATTGTCATGAGTAGGATTGTTTATAGACCCAGTTTTTTTAAATGATCTATTATGTAATGCCAACGTTCCAGGTGTTAACTAATGCACACCCACGTCTTTAGTTTTGAGGGCCCAAACTATGTTTAAGTAACTTTCATTTCCAGCCCTCCCATGCCAGTTATTGTCATTCAATGTGACAGTTTTTACTGCGAGCAAATTTGAGGTACTCCACGTACTGTACATTTTAATTAATTTCATTAAGATTGCACAGGTGGCTCGCTCGTCCTAATTTTTTTACTGCAATAAAACAGACTGAAGAACATATTACATCTGCGTCGTCAGGAGGTTATTGGGTAAAAAACACCCTTTGGTTATGGTAACGTCTTTGGTCAAAGGCGTATTTTATGCGTGTGAACTACAGGGACAGGTCACACTGTGTGTCTCTTACTGACTGCAGGGGCCACGGCGTCTGCTCGCAAAGAGGTGATCCGGAACAAGATCCGAGCCATCGGGAAGATGGCCAGGGTTTTCTCCGTCCTCAGGTGAGGAACAGCTCCATCCCATGTGTTAGAAACTCGCTTGTCATGCCTTTACTGCTACTGTGTTTTTAAACGGGCTGAAGTTGACTTCCGACCCCTGTCCCTGTGGCCCCAGAGAGGAGAGCGAGAGCGTCCTGACGCTGAAGGGCCTGACCCCCACCGGGATGCTTCCCAGCGGAGTACTGTCCGGAGGCAAGGAGAAGCTACAGAACGGTAAGGGAGATCCACCCCCACCGTTGGTCCCGTCAAGCACTACAGACACTCTATGCCGTTTCGGGTTCCCCCATCCTGCCTGAATGCACAGAGGAATCCAAGAAAACACAGAGATGCTCAGGAATGGTTACTTAGAAACTATTAAAAGATGGTGTAACATTTTATCATTTACCTAAAGTGCTACCGAAGAAGTATGCTTTTTTTTTTTTTTTTGCAATGAAATGAATTAATTATCACACTTTAGTATTACTACAATGTGTATTTCCAAGCCTCACTATAATTGTTATTTTGTTTAGTATTTTTACCTGTGACGCTGCACTCCAATAGTCTTACTATGCAACCAGTAAAAGTTAGAAAATATCCTAGAAATCCACAAACCGCTGCCTGTGGAAGTGCCCATTTATGCGTAGTCATTAACCCGATGTAGTCATTAATATTGTTGTCGAACGCACTACTACACCTAGTTAACCTCTCTCCACCTCTGCGATCTGCTGGCTGTCTCAAACATTGTCTGTGTGTCCTTCTTTCTCCCTTCTCTCCAGAAACTGCAGGTATAATCTTTTGCGCAGGTATTCTGCCGGATGTGTTTGTGAGACCTAAAGTAGAATTCACCTCATGCTGAATTCCTAAAACTCCTACACCGCTGCCGCATAACATCCCTGTAACGTTGCTGTGACGTTGCCTGGGCGTTATGCGTTTTCTGGGTCATAAGTTGACATTGTATCTCCTTTACATCACAGAACCTCCACGGCTTGATTAGGAAGCAACTTGGGCTCAGTATAAATGCCCGTTATTACTGTGGATACTGCAGAATCTTATTTTACCGGTATGGAATTCCCAGCTGGAAAGCAAAAAAAAAAACTGTATTGTAAAAAGTCTGTGCTTGAAAGGGGATATCAGATATCGACTTCATCACCCACAAAAAGACAGGAATCTAAACAATGTCCCTCCTCTCCCGCTGACGTGTTAGAGGTGCCACTGAATACATCACTTCCTCCAGCGCTGTTGTCGAGAGGCACTTTGTGTTGGCAAGTGGCCAGAGGAAGCAGTCTGGTGGCTCCGCCTCAAACTAGCGGCCAGCGTTCTCGTAACCTAACTAGAATGTTGGCCATTCTGTCTTAGTCCTGTGCCATGTGCTGGACTTTTTTCCTCCACCAGACGGGTTCCACCAAGGGGGGTCGCGGGGAGGGGGGTTTTCTCACTCAGGGATGCGCGTGGTTGGGCAGAGCGTCTCTCCGCCGGCCCCTGGGCCCCTCGTTTCCGGAGCGCTCCACGTGCAGCGTCAGGAGGAGAGGGACGTTACCGAGATCACTGCTGCAGCATGCGTAGAATCACAGTGCGACATCAGCCTCCCCGCCGAGACAGGCGGATGTGGTTCTACAACAGTGTCGCACCCTCCATCCTACACCAATCCGCTCTCTTAGTGTTTAACTGGTGTGCTCTTGCGTCATCCCCGTGCTGTATCAACTTCATTGTAGAAGATATTTCTCTCAAGAGGAGAAGTAGCCGCTCAGCGTTTTATTTACGTGTGTGTTTTTTACATTTATTTTGCTGACCATTTTTGCTGTTTTCATGACGTGAAGTATAAATGTTAACGCAGTAAATTGACCGGGTTATTAAAGGGCTGGCCCGCAACGACATAGAAACACTTACAAACTTGTTTTTGTTTAACACGGTAAGTAAACACAAATACCATGTTCATGATCTCCGTAACGATAATACCTTGTTCATTGTGTAGTTAATTATGTAGAAAGCGATGCATTGACAGTTGCAGTGAGTTTAGCCTGATGGTATTTCCCCAGCTGAGCTTCCTCTGTTGGGTGATCTGTGAAACTGGATGTGTTGAGATGTTTGTCTGTTTTTTCCTTTTACCTTTCTAGACTTTCTTTTTTGTTTTTTTGTGGATCGGTAATGTATTCATCAAGTTTTGCTATTCTGGTGAAGTTCCAGCGGTTCTATTCCTAATTAAGCTCAATGTACAGATAGTAGATGTTTGTATTCTTTCTTTTAATCTTTATTATTTATACTTTATTTTTGCAAACCAGTTTTGATGGAAGAATCAATAACTTCATGCCTAGTTTCAAGTGTTACACAGTTTTACACAGTTCTCTCTGTTTATCTATTTGTTTTAACGCTCGTGCTATGTGGACCCCTGCTAACATGTCTGTGTGTCCTTCTATCAGAACACAAAGAGTTTAAAATTAAGTTTGGCCACCTGTTGACTTTTGTTTCTACAAACTGAAATCCTCTGCTCACTTTTCTCATTCGTTCTGCAACCCCTCTTCTTCTCTTCAGCTACTGTTGAGGCTATTGAGGCTGACGAAGGTAAATAGGCCAACCCGCTCCCCTTTCTGTTGCCTCTGCAACAGACAAGGGCCATCGCTGGGTTTGTTCATTTTTGGTAGCTTGCCTAGAGTGTGTGGGTGTCGGGTTAACAACAGTGTTAGTTTTGTTTTGTTTTGTAGTGTTAGTGTTGTATTAACCGTAACAATGATAACTGGTATAACAAGTACAGCTACAGGGGGGGGGAAAAAACGTGTTTGTTTTGAAAACAAGCTTGTTTTGAAGGGGAACGATCTTCACGATTTACTGTGAAATCACAGCCTTGTAGAGGCTTGCGAGTACCAGTGAATGTGATCTCGACCAGCATGAAGGGGAGGGATCCCATGTCCCCAGTCCTTCAATAAGCTGCACAAATGCACACGCCGTCCAATAGGAAGTAAGCCTTCCTGCTAGCCTGGTCATGGGATAAACTGACCAATCTCCAAAGGGCAGGAGAGCTTTGCTCCTTGCCTGACAGTACTTTCATAATAATTCTCCACACAGATCACTTTCTGGCACGTTTATTTGCAAAGAGAACATGCTCTTTCTAATTTCACATATGCTTTTGAGACCTGGAAAAATGTGTCTCTAAAAAGCTGTTCCCCTTTAAATCAATGGAGATTGTCCATTTGAAATTGTTTTTGCGGTTTAACTTTTGGCAAGAGTCAGTGAACTGATTAAAGCAAAATTTAAATCAGCCATCATCTCCAAAGCAATCTGAGTAACTTTCCAGCCAATCAGATATAAATTTTCCCCCCCTTTTCTTCCACAAATAAACGCAAGAACAACTTCATCTGCTTTCTAAATAGCAGTGGACCAGCTGCTATTTAAGCTGGAATTTTATATGAATTCCTCCTCCGACTCCGATGGAGGGTGTGCACCGATGTCGAAGCGTTTGCTTTTCCATGTAATTCCTGTGACTTTGTTGTGCCGTCTCTGCGAGCTGCTGACAGCCTGCATCAGACCTGCAGAAACACACCCATTTAGTAGTGCTCGTTAGCTCCCATTGGCTCTCAAACCCAACAAATGGCGAAATTCTGGAATGTATCGTCACGTTTCTCAGGAGCAGTTAACCGTTTCTGAAGACGCCGGAGGAAGGAGAGTCACTTCTCCGCGAATTACATTTTTTAAATTGAGCATAAATAAAGGAAGTTGCACGGGAAGTTTGGTTGCTGCAGGTTTAACGAGTGGTTTGGCGCCCAGCACTCTGTGTCCGTCCACCAGCTCCCTCTCCGCGTGGTCATACTCTTTCCTTATGTGGCACCCTCTTGTCTACGTACACATGCTGTGGTGTGACCGTTTCTCCGCTGTAGCGGCTGCTGTTGCGTAACCCGGTTTTTCCGACCCGGGTTGCGTAACTGCGGCGCTCCAGCGATTATTGCTTCCAGTCGCATTGCTGTGCGGTGAACTTCTTCGTGGTGGATCACTTGTAAGTGATGTCCTGTTTTAAGTAGGCTCGTACCGCTCACACGCTGTTGGTGATTTGAACCTCTTCTGAAGTCCGCCACAAGCCAGTGGTTGCTTCCAAACCTACTGTCAGAGCATCGGGCACTGTACACTGTAAACGCTGCATTGTGTTTATGTTTCTATGTAAAACATTTGAACCCTGTTTTTTATAAATAATGCACTCTCGGGGGGGCCCTAGCTTCCACATGCGTCGTTAGTTCAGTTGTTCAGTGTGGCGTGATGGGCAGAAGTGAGTGGGCCCTCCTCATTTGCACAGACATACTCTTCTGTTCCAGATTCTCTGGCCCTTCTGTATCTTGCGCGTTTACCCAGCTTCACCTAATGCGCTACACCCCTCCGGACTGGGTGTTGAGAATTTAAGGGAGAAGATTTGTTAGATATTTTGAATACCAAATTTAATATCAAATCACCTTTTCATTGCTCCATTTGGGTTTAAGACCTTGTAGTGCTCGAATAATTGGCTGAGAGGAGCACTGAAGGTTTACGGTAATGCTAGAGGAAGGTCCATTGATAACAACTTCCTGTTTAATTTCTGTTAAAATTGGTCAATAAACCAACACACTCAAATTCTTTCATGAATATTAATATCTGTGCATAACTGTGGCTCCAACCAATATGTCATACATCTTGGGTCAATTAACATATATTCAGACATAAGCTTTCCTGTGCGCTGTCCCTGATTGAAATCTCTCTCTCTCTGCACCCCCACGCCCCACCTGCCTCCTCACCCTTCTAGCCATCAAGGGCTTCTCCCCCCAGCACAAGATCAACAGCTTCGCCGAGGCCAAGGGTCTGGACCGCATCAACGAGCGCATGCCACCGCGACGTGACACCCTGCCATCCGACGCCAGCCTCAACTCCCTCAACCGCGCCCTCTCCCCTGAGACCAACGGCGGGGACGGCAAGGGCGACATCCAGTGAAGGGTGCGCCTGCCTCCCAGGCTGCGGGGCGCGGGCGCGCGGCGGCCCACTAGGCAGGGCGGGGCGTCCCGTCCTCCCCCTCGTAGCCGCTGATGGCGGGGGCCGAGGGCTTGGGTTCCTGATACGCAGGGATCGAAGGGACGTAGAGACAGAGCGAGAGAAGCGAGGACGCGAGGAGGGTGCATGAGGATGCTGCATCGTCACGGTGGCGGGACGGGGCGGGGCGGGGCGGGGGGACACTTTTTAGTTAATGGATATGCCTTTAAAATGCTTGTAGAAACATGGAAAGATATCGCTGTGTAACTCGTATGAATTGTGTGGGGATATACTTGATTATGTTTTACATCTGGGGAAAGAACTTAATGGGTGTGTTTCGAAAAAAGCCTTTACTCATTACTGGATATGAAAATTTTGTTTAACTTCTTACTAACTCTTGTACGTTTACAAAATACAGAACTCAAAATGGACAGAAAGTATAAAATGTTTTTAACCATAAAAAGGTGTACAAACTAAATAAGGACTATTTATTAACTTTTTTTTTTGCTACTCATCATCTAGATAGCTCTGTAATACATTAGGCAGTCTTAAAAAGTAATGTTGCAACATTTTTGAAATGCCAAAAAAGAAATGATATTGTTTTGTACAGGTTATGCTTACCTCAGGTTTATTTAGGGTGTGCTTTGGCCCTACCTTCTGCATAATGGTTGATTATCTCAGCAATTCATTTTCTTGAAGTTTGATAACTGGAATTTACAAGTATCTTATCGATTGCTGAAGTTTTTCTGTTGAAGTTTTTTCGCGGGGGATGTAAGTATTGGTTGTGGCTTGCTAGAATCCTGTACTGATGAGTGGCAACTTATTTTTCTTTATTAAGTATAGTAAACTAAAGCCTAAATACCACATAATGTTAAATGGGAAAAAAAGTATATATATTCTGCAAAAAAGAAAAACAAAACAAAAACAATTGAAATATTCTGCCTATGCATGTTTTATAAAAGGGATTAGATAAAGGCAATGATATGAGGATCGCCATACACTGGACTGAGGTGCACTGTCGGAGACGGTGTGGATCGCAGCAATTGTATGCTGGAAACGTGTAAACTGACATCCTTTTACGGTCACTCCATTAAACTGCTATATGCCTTCAGCTTCTTTTGTAATTACGGAAGATGAGGATTCATGCTATTTTTGACACAAGCTTGTAAGTGCACACGTAGTGTACAGGGTTTAGCATGGTTAGTAAATTTGTGGTTAAATGTGAGAATCAAAATGCATGAAACTGTCATAATGGTTTAGTAGGTTTTGTTATTTTTCTGTGATGTGCCATAAAGTGTAATTTTGCTGTTATTATTATTATTATTATTATTAATATTATTATTATTGTTATTCTTCTTCTTCTTTGTACATCAGTTATAAGTTTGTTAAAGCTCCATACTTTAAGGTAATATAAAAGAATGTTGTTGATCTTTTTTAAAAACAGTGTAAGTGCCCAAGCGATCCACTACAACACGAAGCCTTGCTTTTGTAATTTGACTTCAAAACTGTTGGCAGACCAAGCATGCACTTGCAAGAAAGAAAGTATTTTATATGAATGTTCAATAAAACGTGCATGAAGCTCATTTGAATTACATTGTGTCAATTACATGAATTAGAATGTGTCAATTACGTTAATTACATTGTGTCTCTTTTTGCGATACTATCTGCTTTTCCCCCTTCTCTGTCGACGATCTTTGACTGAAAGTAATGACAGGATTATAACTCTAGCCATTATTCTAGGACATTACTTTGTCATTTGTGACCAGTCATACCCACTGTTTCAGTAATTTATCAGGCACTCTGATCTTCAGGGAGTCCCTAGAACAATGCTGAAAGATACCATCTTGCACTGCCCACCAATTCTGAACACTGTGATAAAATGTTATTGACGATCTGAATAGCTCAGGCCTGCACTGAAAGATTCCATCTTGAATGTAAGCCGTTTGGGAGCACTGAGATAAAATGCTAGCAACAATGTCAGTATGCACCGGTAGATTTTAGCTCATACTGCGTGAGTGATTGGCCCATGTGGAGAAGCAGCCCTTCAGGGGTCAGGAGATCACGGGATCCATCCGGCACATCTATGGCACACCTAGCGCTCCTGTCGGTCATGTGGTCGCACTTCATTCACACCACGAACGCGCATGCCGGCAGACAATATCAGAGATCGGGAAGAGGGGTTACTCGCTGTAACCTCTACAATGACCGCACCCCAAGTAATGGAAATAGTGTATTTTCAGGAGAGGGTCAATGTCAACTCGCACTGCTTCTTGTATAGATGCAGCCTGATCATGATGCTTTAAACTTTCGAGACGGAAAATTTGATCTACCTTTGTTAGGAAACCTGCCACACCATCCATGTTGGCATGCCTCAGGGTGCCATGGTTGTGTAACTGTGTCTGTTGACATTGCTTCTTGATTTCTCTCATCCACACTAAACTATCATCTCTAAATGGGACAGTGGTATTATGTTAGTCACTCGGGCCAGGAGCACTTAACCTTACTTAACAGTACTAAATTCTGTATTGGCGCACACATTGTGTGTAAAGCTATCTAAGTTTGAATTTTCAGCCTGGTTTGGCAAAAGGCATATCTAAAGTATTGAATCTAAACTACTTTAGACTTTTTGGTGAATCTGAAATATGTGAGCGTTAGCGGTGCGAATTGTTTTGGGTAAGGAAAAGGAACCTAAATATAAGATTGTTTGAAGAACTGGATTACGGCCAACAGATTACATTTGGTATTTGTCAATGAGTAGGAAAAGCGGTTGGGTGGGACAGAAGCGGTGGCTCTGGGCCAGGATGGACTCCCAGTAGGGCTGGCCTCCCTACAGGAGCGGATGCATTTCCTCTGCTCCCTTATTGAGGTACCGCATGAGAGAGAGGATCCTCGGTCCGACGCCGGTGCACTCTGCCACCCTCCGCAGCACCATGAAGCCTGCTGAACTGGCCTCGCTCTTCATCCCCTGCCTGCTGCTGATCAGGACAGGTACGCTCTCCTTCACCTGCTGTTTCACTCAGCCACTGCACTGAAAAATGTTGGTTTTGAGCACATTTTAGCTTTTTACCTAGGCATCTCGGGATATCATTCGCAATGTTTTACCAGCAGATGGGACATTCCTGTTTTTCTTTTTAAAAAAAGGTTCAACGACATAGAGCCATCAAACAGACTCGAATATTCTGGTTTGATTAAAAAGGAAAGACTTACGAAGCGAAACAGGATGGGGAGGTTTCCGTCGCCGATGGGAATGAAAACATTAGAGTTTGTTCAAGAACCATAGCCTGTTTGAGGATATCCAGCATTCCACACAAATCCTTCCAAACGAATCAGAGGAAAAATTATGTATGCTTTAAAAGTGAATACACAAGAAAGGAGGGCTGCCCTGAAACTCCCGTCGTGGTGCATTGTTTGTGTTTTTGTGAGTGAATATACTGATTGCGTTAAATATGCCGATATTGCTTAATGTAGCTGGGAGCGAGGTTGCTAGGGGTTTTGGGGAATCCTTGACCCTCTGATGATGGACTTTGTGACCCTTGCTCTTATGGAGGGGGATCAAACTGCTTTAATCAGATTCTTAAATTGTTAAATCAACCGGTTTTCTGCAAAGTCAAGGTGGGGACTGGGAGCTGGCAAAAGTGGGCTTGTTTTCTGGCTCTAAGTTGAGAAAATGTTGTCTGTTTAAAAGAGAAACAGAGATTCTTGCTATTTAAGCGATTATTGCATTACTATTGTGAGTTTTAATGTTTATCAAATCCAATCCAATCTTACTGTAGTAGATTTTTTCCTTTTCTTTAGAGTATCAGGTTAGGGCAAACAAGTCAATCACTCTAACATTCTGTTGATGTGCCCATGAACTAAACAGCTGATCACAGGGTTCCTCTTGTTCTGTGCCCCCTCCCAGTATCTTCCAACCCACCAGCTGATCTATGCCAAGCTCTGCAAGACCTGAAGACTCTGGTCCAAAAAATTCAGGAGAATGAACACTGGGACACATGCCGTGAGTGTGACCCGTAAACCCCTTGACAGCTAAACTACCTCGGCAGGCAGCGCTGTGGCCCCCTAACTGTGCAGAGACATTGGGGCTCCCTCCCTGTGAAAGCCCCTGTCACTGTCAATACCGGCGGGCCCCCTTGGCACATCCCTTGTTATTAACCCCCGACTCCTTTTATTGCTTTATGTCTCTGCTAAAGACGAGCCCAAAGCTGAAAAGCAAGGCCAGCTTTTATCTTTCTAAAACACCTAAAACATTAGTAGTTTAGTCATGGTAAAATCAAAACCTGGAAGTCAAAAAGAAAATATTTTATGAGATAACAGATGATAAAAACAGATGAAAAGTGACCTAATTGAGTACGGCTGGGGAATGTCCAGACAACATTCTGAAACAGATTTTCCAGAACTCTTCTCCCCACCCTTTGCATTTTGTGTTGTGATTCTCAGTCCATCCCATTGTCTGGGAGAAGTCTGTTGTCTCTGGCCTTCCACTGGCAGGTTCTGAGTCATCAAAAGTGTGCTGCTTTAAGTACACCACACTCACCGCTTAAGCTCATTTCGAGAAGACCACGGGTCTTTGTAAAACAAATCTGCAAGACCACAGGAGCAGCAATAACGACTGTTAACCACCTTGGTCGGTTGGCTGCAATATAAAGCACCTTTGATATGATGGACTGCTTTGAGATGGGTGAGCAATGGCACAAGCAAGCAATGGTTAGGGTTTTATGTCACTTTGATGGGGGAAAAGGTGCCACTACGGGCCCCTGAAAAAAACATTATTGGCAGTAACATCTGACAAGTAAACACTTAAACCAACAACGTCATTGCAGCAGCATAGCTAACTATGTAAGCTGCCATTCCTTCAGTCATCACAGGGGAAATTAAGCAATACTGATTATTAGAGCACACCTCCCTCACAGGTTACTACCTCCCTGACAAGTCACTACCTCCCTCAAAAATCATTACCTCCTTCACAGGTCACTACTTCCTTCACAGGTTACGATCTCCCTCACAGGTTTCTACCTCCCACACAAGTTACTACCTCCCTCACAAGTTACTACCTCCTTCACAGGTCACAATCTCCTTTACAGGTTACGATCTCCCTCACAAGTTACTACCTCCCACACAAGTTACTAGCTCCTTCTCAGGTTACGATCTCCCTCACAGGTTATTAGCTCCCTCACAAGTTACTACCTCCCTCATAGGTCACTACCTTTCTTCACAGCTCCCACACAAGTTACTTGCTCCAAAAGGAGGAGTTCCAAAAAGCCATGCGAGTTCACATTTAACCCTCCAATAACTTATTTGATTAATAAAATGTGATAAAAATGATCAATTTAATATTTGCTTCAAACCTAGATCATATTTACACTGTCCTCACTGTAAACCAAATGGTTGACACAAACTTTCTAATAATCAAAATTTTTCTGAATGTATTAATACAGCATGTTTCTTTTCTAGCAACCAATCCCACCCTTAGTTCTACAGCGCAGGCCGAACACAGTAGAGCGGCAAGCAGTCCAACGCCGGGAACTACTGAAACCAAAGACCCTGCTTCAACACAAGCCAACAGGGAACAGTCAAATTCTGGTAAGACTGGTTACATAAAATCATTGCATTGAAATCATACCAGGTCACTCTGGTTTTGCAGGAAAACTGAACATAATCCAGATATCCAGATAACTTGAAATTTTCACCAATTCGGACTGTAACTGTATACTATATTATCTATAATGATGTCTGTAACATTTCTTTTGTTGTGCCTAAACATAACAATATTTTGAATAAGACATTGCCGCAGTCATGGTCACCCAGCTGTTTTTGGTGTTTAACTTGTGTTGTAGCAGTTATTACCTCAAAAATAAGTCGTTTCAGGACAAGAAATGTGATGCTACATGTCTCCTGCTCCAAGCCTCTTTGATGAAGGCAAATGTGGCACTAAAGGCCCCAGAAATAACATATTATTGATAGTAACTTCCAACTAGTAAACACTAAAATCAAAATCTTTACAGAAGCATAGCAAACTATGTGAACATCGTCAAGTGATAAATGAATTAAACTGTTGGTACGATTTGGCGATTAAAACGTTTTTTTAAAGGCCCCACCACCTCTGATACTAAGAAAAGCTGAGGACGATAATGATTTGCATCCGTGCCTCAGATGCCAGAAATGTTTGCAGTGTGGAGCAAAGTCAATGTGTGTAAAATAGTTGCATGAGAATTAGCTAGAGCATTGTGTCATCTGCTGGGCATGACGGAAGGGGACTTAGCCAAGAACTTAGTTTAAGTAACTAAAATAGCAGTTTATACGTGAATGATAGCACATGCCATTCATGGAGTCATCAAGCGGGGGGGAAATTAACCAATACGAGTCAATAGAGCACACAAACAGGTGGTGGCATCTTACTACCTCCTTCACAGGTTACAGTCTCCCTCACAGGTTACTACCTCCTTCAGAGGTTACTACCTCCTTCACAGGTTACAATCTCCCTCACAGGTTACAATCTTCCTCACAGGTTATGATCTCCCTCAAAGGTTACTACTTCCTTCACAGGTTACTAGCTCCCTCACAAGTTACTACCTCCCTCACAGGTCACTACCTTCTTCACAGCTCCCACACAAGTTACTTGCTCCAAAAGAAGGAGTTCCAAAAAGCCATGCGAGTTCACATTTAACCCTCCAATAACTTATTTGATTAATAAAATGTGATAAAAATGATCAATTTAATATTTGCTTCAAACCTAGATCATATTTACACTGTCCTCACTGTAAACCAAATGGTTGACACAAACTTTCTAATAATCAAAATTTTTCTGAATGTATTAATACAGCATGTTTCTTTTCTAGCAACCAATCCCACCCTTAGTTCTACAGCGCAGGCCGAACACAGTAGAGCGGCAAGCAGTCCAACGCCGGGAACTACTGAAACCAAAGACCCTGCTTCAACACAAGCCAACAGGGAACAGTCAAATTCTGGTAAGACTGGTTACATAAAATCATTGCATTGAAATCATACCAGGTCACTCTGGTTTTGCAGGAAAACTGAACATAATCCAGATATCCAGATAACTTGAAATTTTCACCAATTCGGACTGTAACTGTATACTATATTATCTATAATGATGTCTGTAACATTTCTTTTGTTGTGCCTAAACATAACAATATTTTGAATAAGACATTGCCGCAGTCATGGTCACCCAGCTGTTTTTGGTGTTTAACTTGTGTTGTAGCAGTTATTACCTCAAAAATAAGTCGTTTCAGGACAAGAAATGTGATGCTACATGTCTCCTGCTCCAAGCCTCTTTGATGAAGGCAAATGTGGCACTAAAGGCCCCAGAAATAACATATTATTGATAGTAACTTCCAACTAGTAAACACTAAAATCAAAATCTTTACAGAAGCATAGCAAAGCATGACAGAGGGGGACTTAGCCAAGTACTTAGTTTAAGTAACTAAAATAGCAGTTTATACGTGAATGGAAGCACATTTTACAGGTTACAGGTTACAATCTCCTTCACAGGTTATGATCTCCCTCAAAGGTTACTACCTTTCGAAATATTGAACTAAATATCGAAAATATTCGAACTTTCGAATATTCAAAATATTTCTGAATGTATTAATACAGCATGTTTCATTTCTAGCAACCAATCCCACCGTTAGTTCTACAACACAGGCCGAACATGGTAGAGCGACAAGCAGTCCAACGCTGGGAACTACTGAAACCAAAGACCCTGCTTCAACACAAGCCTACAGGGAACAGTCAAATTCTGGTAAGACTGGTTACATAAATTCACTGTGTTGAAACAACCAGGTCACTCAGGCTTTGCGTCTAGCTGATGTTTCAACACACAAAGCCGTAACATCTACAGTTTTTCATCCAATTCTGACTGTAACTGAACATTGTATTATCTATATTAATGTCTGCAACATTCCTTTTGTTGTGCCTAAACATAACAATATTTTGAATAAGGTATTGCCGCAGTCATGGTCACCCAGTGTGGTCACCCAAAATATGGTGACCCTATACATCTCTAAAACCTGCTCTAAGCACATTCTCCTTTTAGTTTGTTTCTGTTATCTGGAGGTCCTAAAAGGGACCCTTCTGGTGGTAGAAATGGATCGCCGTGCAGATCGATAACTGACATCTCAGATTTAGGAATGTTATAGGCGAGGGGCTGCCACAGTTTTTAAACCCAAAGCTTCTCTGTTTTTGTTTTTTAATGTGACAATGAGACCCGGGCCATCACTGCAGTTCCATGAGTATGTTGCCGGTTTCTGTCTAAGACATTTTAGTGGGTCCAGGATGAGTGATAATAAAAACCAAACACACATAAATGTTCACATATTCATGTGAGCTTAATTCCTCAAAATAATGTAATCAAAAATATTAGCCGTGGTCTCAATTAACATCAAAGATTCACTGTATTGACAATTGCTTTTATCACCTAATTACTAGTTGCACACAACATTCATACCCAGTCCCATATTGAATCTTGATTGATCAGTGTCTGTGAGGCCAGGCAAGAAATGTCCTTTTTGAAATGTCCTTTATGAAATGTGCTCTCAATCACATGAATGCCTGGTTGCTGTAGTTATGCCACAAAATTTGAGGAAAAGACAGATTGGCACAGGATATTGACATGGAAAGCAATCTTGCGTGTTTGAGCTCATTCTTGTTTTGGCAGTTTGTTTTCTTGTTATTTACAGGTTCTGATGGTAAATCTTCTAGTAATCAAAATAGGAGGGGGAACCTGGATAGCTCTCCAAAGCCAATTACCGGTGAGGCTATAAGCAATAATATAAAAAATTATAATGAATGAATATAATTAACACTCCAGGTTAAGTGCTGGTTAAGTCAACATGATAAGTATACAGTCAACTGACTCCTTCGAGGTGGTCCCTATAAAAAATAAATAAACTTCAAACATTTTCATTACAAAAATTACCTAATGTCCAAAAGTATGTATGTCAATATATCTGGCCAATACAACATATTACAAAAATATTTTGTTAAACCTCCACATGAAGCCTCATGGTAAAGGAGGGTGTTTGTTCAAATTTCGTGAACAAGAACAAGATCCTCACCTGAATTGCATACAGTAGATATCAAACTTATACAAATCAATTATACAAATTGCTCTGGGTGGGTGCTCCTGCTATATATATTAACAAAAAAAGCTACACAGCTTACACTGTCTAAATTCATCCTTTTATACAGTTGGGTATTTGCTCCAGGATACAGCTGGATGGGACTTGAACCTTACAGTTACAAGCCAGTCACTTTAACCACAAAATTGGCTGTCCCAATCAATGCAAATTATGTGTTACTCATGCTTGAAGGGGGGATGAATACTTAGCATCTATTTTAATGATCAATTTTAGTGCTTTTCAAGGTTATATTGTTTAAATGCTGTTAGCCAAACCCATTGGCACAGACTGACGGGCCAGGACACCCAGTCGTGTCTGAAGAATAGTCCAAGCACTTGGTACATTATACAGTCCCTTCATCGCACAACAGCAGAATGACTGCGACTGACGGCAGTTTGGGGCCCTGATGTATCGGTCATGGTTTTTCTCTAAGTGTTGCTGGTGTTTAACAGAGTCTCTGTTTTTCTGCAGACAAGAAATTGCTGTGGATAATACCAGTAGCTCTCACCATACTAGTGGCTGTAACTATTATAGCTCTCAGGAACAAATGTAAGAAGGTCCACACCAACACAGGTATGTGCTGGTGTACGTGCGGCTGGGATGTTTCCGACGGCGTTGGGTTGGTAGGAAATCAGCAGCACATTCTGACCTCATTAAGGGTCCCTGCATTTGGCACTGGTGACCTGAGCTTAATCCTCAACCAAGATTGGCAAATTAACAGTGTTCAAACATGCTTTATGAATTCCAGGTTCTGTGTTTCTTTGTTGTTTGCAGTGAAGATTAGAATTTTATCTTAATGCAATTTGTTCTCTTTCCACCAGACCTTGCATACAATGGAACAGAGAAGTGAGTATTTGCAACTTCCAAAATACTTTGTCAGATGCTAGATGCTACATAAGTCATTCAGAGTTGGGGATCCTGGGATTTATTAATGGTTTTCATATTGATTTTTTTTTTTCTTTTTCTTTCAAAAAAAGGCTGTACCACAAGAAAGGTGACATCACTCTTCTGGGGCTGACGTTGTGTGAACTTGAAGGGGTAGACCAATGTTACCACCCCAGTGGTAAAGAATAATTTTTTCTCCCAAGCAACCCTAACCCTAACTCTAAAGCAATGCTTGTTCGCCGCTTACTTCTGCTGTTCATCACCTCAGCAGTAAACTTTTCAGACACGTTATTTCTTGGAATAGATTGTAATGCATCCATCAGCCTGAGATGTTTTATAGGTTAGTTGAGTAAAAGTGACCACATAGCTATCACAATAAGTGTTCTTAATAAAAAATGATCTGGGAAGACCTTTCCCATACCATCGGTTGGTTTTCTTCTTCAAAACTTCTGAGGAATTTTCAGTCCAAAGTGGGTTGATTGTCTGAGTGCGGGTCAGGTGTTTCCTGCCATTGGTTGATTTATAGCCAGACTTCCTTCAACCCCACCCAAGTTTCCTTTATGACCGTGTAAATCATCATCACAGACTGGGAAAATAACAATTTGAATGGCAGAAATATTGTACGTCGCTCTGGATAAGAGCATCTGCTAAATGACTAAAACATCATTTAGAACGCAAATAGTTTACAAAGGACCACCCAGAAATTACATCACAGGTCAAGACATGGAACAGACAGATCTATTCTGGTAAAATACCGTGCCTATAAAAAGTATTCACCTCCCTTGGATGTTTTTATAGTTTATTGACTCATAGTGAACTTAATGACTTTTTTGACACAGACCAAAAGAAAAAGACTCATATCAAAGTCTGAATACTTTTCTACCAATTAGTCTAAATTTATAACAAATAAATAACATAAAATAATTGGTTGTATAAGTATTCACCCCCTTCAAGACAGTATTTAATAGATGTTCCTTTGGCAGCAATTGCAGACTTGAGCCTATGGGGATAGGTCTCTCTCTTTGCATTCTTCTTTGCAAAACTGCTCAAGCTTTGTCAGGTTGCGTGGGGATCGTGAGCGCACAGCCTTTTTCAAGTCCATCCACAGATTCTCAATTGGGTTGAGGTCTGGACTCTAACTCAGCCACTCCAGGTCATTAACATTGTCTTTTCAAAATCATTCTTGTGTATCTTTGGCAGTATCCTTGGGATCGTCGTCTTGCTGGAAAACAAATCCCAAGTCTCAGTTCTCTTGCAGACTGCATCACATTTTCCTCCAGGATTTCCCTGTATTTTGCAGCATTCATTTTACCCTCTAACTTTACAACCCTTCCAGGGCCTGATGCAGAGAAGCATCCCCACAGCATGATGCTACCACCACCATGCTTCACAGTGGGGATGGTGTATTTTTGGTTATGTGCGGTGTTTGGTTTGCGCCAAACATAGCGTCTGTTTTGATGGCCAAAAACCACCATTTTGGTCTCATCAGACCATAGAATCTCCCAGCTGACATCAGACCCTCCCACATGCCTTAGGGAAAACTAGCAGAGATTTCCTTTGGTCCCCCCCAATAGTGGCTTTCTCTTTGCCACGCCCCCATAAAGCTGTTACTGATGAAGAACCCGGGCAACAGTCCCATCACTGCCACTGAAGCTTGTAAGTCCTTCAGAGGAGTCATAGGTCTCTTGTTGGCCTCCCTCACTAGTCCCCTTCTTGCACGGTCACTCAGTTTTTGAGGACGGTCTGCTCTTGGATAGATTTACTGCTGAGCCATACTTTTTCCATTTCTTAATTATTGACTTCACAGTACTCTGAGGCATATTCAGGGACCTGGAAATTTCCTTGTATCCATCCCCTGATTTATGTTTATGAATAACCTTTTTGCAGATCTGCTTGGCATGTCGTTTTTCCTAAAATACTGACTCACCAGTAAGATGACCTTCCAGAGTCAGGTGGATTTATAATCACTTTAATCAAATCACTTTGACTGTGCACAGGTGATCTCCATTTAATTAACTGAGCTAATTCTAAAAAACGGTTTGCTGCACAGCGATGATTTAGGTGAGTTGCATTAAAGGGGGTGAAAACTTATGCAACCAATTATTTTTTCAAAATTTTGACTAATTGATAGAAATGTATTTTGACTTTGATATGAAAGAGTCTTTTTGATCAGTGTCAAAAGATTTTAACCATTATTACTTGCACCCCACAAAATGTCTGTAAAAAGGAAATACTTTTTTTCTACTTTGCAGTGATTTGTATTCCTTTATAGTTACTGCAATTAATATGGCAAATCTTCAGAAATTATGTATTTGTTTATACATAAATGACCAAAACCATCATGAATCCCCATTTATTGCCTTTCAGTAGAACAGGAAATGATAGTAGTGATTTACAAATACTACTATATACAATCTTTCATATTATATATATTTACATATATGCAGTTATTTAATCCTACTATATATACCTTTATATTTACATATTTGTCCAATGTATTAGGAAAATCATCCGTGTTTTTCGAGCTGTTCATTTAGATTTACAAAGTGGTTCTGGCTTCGGCCTGAATTACAAAGCCATTTGACAAAGTTGATGATGGTTTTGAATTACACCTATAAAACGTAAAAAGCAAATACTACATATTTTCCAGGTGTTTTTTTTATTCCCTCAAGAAAGTGCAGTGTGTTCAGTGCTTTGTGACACAATCTTATCAGTAAAAATGCGCTATAACAAATTTAGTTTGATTGATACATTTACTACTGGTTTCACAAAATATCCTAATTATGTATATATATTGGTCTTAAAAATGAATACATAAAAGTGTGAAGAAAGTTATTTTAAATGTTTTATTGACCCATACCATGAATGCCAGACTGGGTCGCATGCTATAATAACATATTTTGACAGAGACTAAGTCAGTACGTGTAAGACTGAAATGAGTGTAAATGTTATGGAGCTGTTTATGATGTTCAACTTTTGCATAGAGATGCATAGACAATTAAAAGTATCTCACATGTCAAAAATGTCAAAGTAAAAGCATTTGTAAATCAGCTGTGATGGGTCTGTGATGAAGATCTTCTTGTTTCAAAACAGGAAAATAAAACTGCTGTACCTGTATCACTACCCCTAGAAAATTCATTAATGTGAAACCTTACATCGAACAAATTCTCAAGACACCAGTCTAGAGTTGGCAGTGCTCCTGGGTTGATAGGGTGTAGTCTAGTTCCAGGTTGGCTTGCTCCTGGGTTGATAGGGTCTAGTCTAGTTCCAGGTTGGCTTGCTCCTGGGTTGATAGGGTGTAGTCTAGTTCCAGGTTGGCTTGCTCCTGGGTTGATAGGGTGTAGTCTAGTTCCAGGTTGGCTTGCTCCTGGGTTGATAGGGTCTAGTCTAGTTCCAGGTTGGCTTGCTCCTGGGTTGA
>JAOYSI010027439.1:0-69002 GCA_025775065.1 Hiodon alosoides
AAACAATTATATAAAACAATTCAGTTCCATGTTTCATCACAAAAACAAACAAAAAAAGCTATAGCATAAAATAGTGTTAAAATGAACCCTACCACAGTTGCTCAACAAACAGAAAATAAACAATAACCTTGGAGCGGAGGCAGCTCGAAAACTGCGACACTTTTATTTAGTCATTAAGACCTTCATTAATTTAGTTCACATTTACATATTTCTTAATACCTGACACCCTGTTGGCATGAATAACATCCAGGATTGTAAATGTTTGGGGTTTTACCATGGCTCCCCAAGCTGCTGCATCTTTTCCAGCATATGGCAGTTTGACAATGTTTTCTCTGCTAATTAGTACCTTACACATAAGCCAAGTCTGAAGACCAAATGTCAAGGCGCACGCTCTATTGTAAAATTTCCTCTGAAATCTCAGCAAAGTTAGAGAGGCTTCTGCTTACAGCTTTCTCTCTCTCTTTCTCTCTATATACACATATATATATATATGTGTGCGTGTCTGTGTATATATATATACATATACACACACACACACACACACACACACATACACAATGGCTTGCATAAATGGTGATTTATGATTGGTCGACAGGTGAGCATTAAAATCATTTAAGCGCAAAAATTCCCTGCTCACAGTCCCGATCAATCAGCACACATTCAAATTCACAACTAATTCTGAACAGATGATGTCTGCCTGTCACATAACACAAATGAAATAGGTCTAAGAAAGTACAGGGCACAAAAACTCTTTTTCGAAAAACAATTCAGGGAAGTCTCAGACCAGCGTGAATGCTGCTACAATTGTTTTTGGCTAGAAAACCATACTGTAGCTGACCGGAATCTACGCACGATTTTCAATAAACCGAAAGGTGCAATTTAATTTAAACAAATATTGCACGTGCCCATATAATGAAATTTGCAAAAACCTTTTTTTTTCTTTATCCCAGAACCAAAATAACTTTTCTCAGCACTCATTCCTGACTGTTAAACAGGACCCAGAATCAGGCATGGCTGCTTGCGAAATCAGCAGGAGGTCATTTAAATATTCTTAACAATACTAAACCTGGCACGTGTGTGTGTGTGTGTGTGTGTGTATATAAATACATAAATATGAATTATTTCTAGTCGTAGTTTTCTTGCTGGCATGCACATTTGGGTTTTGTTCATGTGTATTTTGTATGTTGTTGTTCTATAAAGTTCCGTCATTTTCATATATATTTTTTTTTTTCAGGACCACCAGAGGTCTCCGCCCGTCAGCCCCTTATTTTCGGTTTCTGGGTCTGGTACCTGGACATGGCTGATTAATATTCTACTACCCCAAACCACACAAAAGAATTGTAGAGGTTAAAATGATCAAAACTCAATGGTAACCCATTAAAGATATCAACAGCTGCATAAAGTGTAAGTTCTACTCAGCACTGTGTTCTAAATAATGGGTCAATGGCTTGAAGGCCTCTCAAAGCCATAACTGTATAGAGTATAAATCCTTCAGATTGCCCAGAGCTGGTTAGCTGTTTTAAGACAGGCATGTGCCTCTATAAATAACTGTACTATACTACACAGAAGCAGGCTGTCACAACAGCATCGTTGAAGCGCTTAAGCTAGGGAAAGTCATTAAGCACGGGGGAAAAAAAAAGAAGATCATCCCATTCATACCCCAGTTGAGTAAATTACATCCTTTTACATTGCTTGGTTAGAAACATAACCGTGACGGGTCTAATGGCAAGCCCCCAAAGGCTGTAGGATCTACTCGGTGATCTTTAACTTTGCACCAGTGATATCCTACCAGCAACCGCGTGTAAAGTTTGACGCACATTATATTCCTCTTGCCACACACACGCAGAGTTGCTTGAGGCAACAGAGGGAAGATGAATAAGATACATACGGAAGACGGAGGGGGTATCTGCTTGTGCCCTAAGCCACGGTAAGACCCAGTGTCATAATCTCCAGCCTTAGCCACCCGGTATATATAAGATACACATTTTGAACTAACATAGACAAGAAGGGGAAGAAAAACAAATTAGATTTAAAAAACAAATTCTTGATACTTGTTCTTCTGTTAGGTGGTTAGAAATGTATGAATTCTGACAGCTGTACAGCCTGGTTTAGAATGTTAAAATGTCAAAGAATGTATTTATACCATTTTTTTTTTTTCTGGGTGGCTTTAAAAAAAAAGAATGCTCCTAATTAGCATTTTATCTCTCGCATCATTCTGCCTTACACTCAGTATCGCCATCAACATGCCAAGCACCTCTGTGGCAGTTTCACATGGTCTACAGAGTGAAGACAAACTCGCTTTCCATTGGAAAGTCTTGGAATACCAATTTCCACAGGACTATGCAGTGCAAAAAAAAAGCTCCCAATACAACATTCATTCCGTTTTAGATTGGAATCAAGTTTTATAGCTTCACCAATGCACAGTGCTGACGGCACATTATCTGACGTGTGGCGCTTGTTAAAGAGCACAGAGTCTCCATTTTCAGATTAAAATTTTAATCTGATTACACTGTGAGCCATTCCAGATGTGCACATTGTGCAGGTGCAGTCCTTAAATACTAAACAGCGCTCCGATAGCGTATTGTTTAGGAGCGCATTGTAGTATCTTAGTGGCAAATTAATTTGCCCCCTGAAGCTACAGCGAGGTTGTAGCAATGCAGTCAGGTGTACAGGTGCCCAGACCTCAGAATGTTAGAGCTTTCTCCAACACTAAGAAGCATGACACCCAAGTCAATGCTAAAGGCCACAGCCAGATGGTATCTATCCACTGGGGAGAGGGAACACAGACACGCTTGTCACAGTTAAGTTTAGAGGTTGCATATGCTAGCCTTACTTAATGCTTAATTACATGCGCCATTTATCATAATAATGTCTTCATAAAGTTTTGTGTGTCTCAAGCAACTTCTATCTTTTTTTTTAATCTTAAATAATCCAATGCTGTGAATGCAAATATATATTGTATGTAGATTGAAGTAGCTTTCAGATGACGGTTAAAAAAATAAAATAATTCTGGGTAGTAGGGAAATAAATCATTTAACAACAATTAACACAGATTAACGAGGAGTCACTGAATGGTTTGATGAGTGTGAAAATGATATGAATCGTATACCTTTGCCTTTGCAGTCACCAGATCTTAACACAATTGAACAGCTATTGGAGAGTTTGGATTACGCTCTCCACAACCATCATCAAAAAACCTTCTTTTGGAAGAAGTGTGTTCCATCCCTCCAGCAGTGTTCCAGAGACTCGTAGAATCTCTGCCAAGGCACATTGAAGTTGTTTTGGCAGCTCGTGGTGGCCCAACACCTTACTGAGACACTCCATGTTGGTTTTTCCTTTAATTTGTTAGCCATCTGTAAATAAACAGCCCCAGTTGATCTGGGTCTGTATATCTGTCAGTAGCAAACATCAAGTTTATGTAATAATTAAAAAAATAAGATAAAATGATATATGTACTGTATTTGATCCTGCTCTTAAATTAGCAGGTCCCAAATATATGTACTGAAACATCTAAATAATAGAACATTTAATCCTAATTAACTTTAATGCGTCACAAATTTCCCCAAGAGGCACACATTAACCAAAATATGTTAAACTATTTTCCTTTTATCTTTTCACAACCATTAACATATTCCTGTCACAAATTTGGCGGGTAAAATCACACTAAGACTTCATTTCATTTTTTTTAATTTTATTCATTCATTCAGTTTCCAAAACCGGTTATCCAATTAGGGACTACGAGGCAACAGAGAAGGGCGGGGCGCGAGTCCATTGCAGGGCAGATTGAAGACAGACAGACATACAAATCCGAACTCATAGCTACATACTCAGACACACACAGTCAAGGTCATCATCAGCATTGCTAATTAACCTAACCCAGAAGTTCTTTTGGGTGTGGGAAGAAGACTGGAGCACCTGGAGGAAACCCAAAAGGACATGGGGGGAACTTGTAAACAGAGAGAGAGTCACCCAGATTTTTTTAATCAAAACAATTTTGGGGATTAGAAGTGGACTCTCCAGGTATAAAACGGATACTAATTTATGGGTATCTTGAAAACCCATGGACACTGCAGCCCTTGAAGGTCAATAACCCCTGCAACAGATGATACGTCCCTGAACGAGCAATCTAAAGACCTTAGAAATCAGATCCTAAATGTGGCACAGACATCTATCAACATTACGCTCACGCCAGTGTCCACTGCGGACACTCTTCAAGAACCATATTTTCTCTCCCATAAAGCAGCCTCAACTCTCAAATATAAATTATGACCTCAAGAAATGTCTACATGCTTGTCAGACCCTTCTTGAATCCAAGCATGTGAAAGAGTGCCTCTGCTTCTTGCAAGCCTATCTCGAATGCCATCGACGTATCCTCATCATTTGGAAAACATCCCAGACGTCTCTTACAAAAGCTTCTATTAGGCTTTTACTAAAGCAAATAGCCTAACAAAACAAAACAAGGAGGGAAAACGAGTACATTCACAGTGTCCATTTAAAAAAAAAAAGAGAAACATTTTCAGATCGGTTGCTAAATCACAAAAATACCGTTTATCTTAATGAAAATGATTACCTTTTGTATACTGCTCCACATTAAATACGATAAAGCCCTACGACAGACTTATGTAAAAAGGGCTCGTCTACAACATGCTTTTTCATTCCGATTTACGGATCTGTGTCAGATTAGCAGTTACCAAAAAATCACCGCAGAGGAAGTCTTGAGAGAGTCTAAAGCTGAAGTAATTAGAACGCATGCATGACTCCATCAGAATGGTCTATTTTCTCCCTCCACACCTTTAGCTTAGCTGTGACCTTGGCCTGATTTTTATCAGAGGCATCTTTTGAAACAAAAAGCTTTACACTTGTAATTTGGAGAATGTTTTCAGAGCACCACTCAACAGTTACTTCATTCTTTTCTCCAGAGTTCGTCTTTTAAAATGCAAATAGCGTTCCGAGGTTCTTCAAGCCATCCGCTCAGGGGGTAGATGTGATTAGAGGTTGGTATTTACTACAGTAACCTCCTGACAAGCTGATTATCCTTTCTGTGTTTGTGACAGTCACAGTGAGAAGTCTGCCGAAGGCTGGAAGTACTGGGGGGGTCCAATCGTATTCCCATTCCTCTGCCTGCAGGAGATGGCTAAAGTTGGAACCCTTCACTTCCGTCCTTTCCTGTCACTGGGGATAACGGCTGAATACATTTCTTCTTCTTAGGAAGGAAAAAAAAAAGGATACAGATAATGGTGTCTCGCTAGAGCCATTTTTCAGAGGTTGGATTAGTTTCTACACGCACAAAGCCAACCTAATAACTATCATTTCATAGAGGTAAAGAGAGGCAGTCAGTATGACCCCCAGGTGAGTTGGTGTGCACGCAGGCGGAAATTTATGGTGTTAGTTTTGAGGGTAAGATCTAACTAAATATAGCAATCTAAATGATATAATTTACATTTGTCAAACTTAATTGCCACATTATCAATGAAAAACGGGAGGGTTTATTTAAATGCCTCAAGGAAGTTGCAACTGATGATGTCATTCTATTCAGGGATGTCCATGAGGTTGTGTGCTGGACAGCGTTAACGAAACCAAACAGTGTCTGCCTAGAGTATAGGGTCTAATGTTAAAATAATGAGTACTGCCAGTAAGATAGTAATAAAGGAGTATTAATAACGATGTTGATGATGATCATCATCATCACGGTGTCCCGTTTTTCGTAAGTTTATTATGATTACTGCTTTGATGTTTAGTTTAGTTGTTCTTCTAATGGTGAAAGTTGTCTGCGTACAAAACTGATTCCCGTAGTTGCATTTCAGAAGTTTGAGCTCAGGTAAAAGAAGACATTCAGTTTCTATGTAAAAAATAAATAGCAAAGCCAAAAAGTCAAAGTCACCTGAGTGAATCACTTTGTTGTCTGAACGAAAGTTCCTGGAGAGATGTTAAACCTCATCTGTGATCTTTTGTATCTTGGAAGACAACTCGGGGCTGGATCATAAACATTTTTAAAAATCGCAGAATTCTTGGATCTTGCCTCTATTCAGAGCGATATGAAAATGGATTGTGTGAATCGAAAAACCCTGCGTGCTTTTTGGAAACGGGAAACTCGTCAACAGTCGTGCACCATTGGGATGGAGCAAAGGCAAGCCGTGTCTCGGACAGTCCCAGGAATGGAATTCAACCGTTCTCATGTGTCTTATGGCAAGACTGTCGGAGCTCAGCTAGACTCATGCTATCAGAACCAGGTCAACTTTTGGTCTCTACTGCAACCGAGGCCAACGGGCGTTATAACTTCAGCTTCATGTAATCTGGCTGTCAGAGGGTATTGTGGGGAAAATGATGAGCAGAGCCGTGGCCCCCGTTTTGTCGGTGATTGAATCGTTAAGTAAACATGACTCCGTTCTAAAACCACTAACCGAGAAGCGCTTTTGAGCAACCTACCTTGGCATATTGAGTTGACTCAATTGACTTTCGAAAAAAAACATACATGGGGCTGAGTTTTACTCAGTGATCCTGGACGTCAACTTATGCTAACGTTGATGTAACGTCCATCTATCTAAATATCTGCCGAGTCGAAAAAGAAAATCTGGTTAGAATGAATGAGCGTTTTCTTTAGGAATGAGATTTTGAGGGAGTTTTTGGTGTTATAGACAGGGTGAAAGTAATATAGTGTGTGTTTTTGCCTGTGTGCGTTTGCGGCCCCACTGGATAGACACTGCAGAGGAGATCTCGAGGTTGCGACAGGCCACCACACGGCACATTGGATTCTGAATAATTCCAGATGTAATGAGGGCACTGCAGCAGCAGATTCCCAGTCCTATTAATGCGGAATGATATGTCATGCTTCAAGTTAAGCCGTGTTTGTGTATTTGTACCCAGCCACGCAGCCAAACGAGGGTAACATCGGACAGTAAATTAACTAATGATAAAAGAGTTTAATTAATGCACTCAGCACTGTTTCTAGATATATTCCATTCATAGTCAATATAAATGTGTTTCCATTTAATCTTTTGTGCCAAAGGCAACATCACTAAAAACTTTAGGTCTCCAAGCGAGGCTTCAAAGATCGCTACAATATTAATACATCCGTTTAAAAGATGAATTTATGATGGAACGGATTTTAAGCATACGTTGCTAATGTCTGATATTTGCGTTGCTTTTCAATTTTACATTTAAAAATATTGATATTCAGTAATTTGATTACATGGTATTGGGGTTTGCATAGCACGTTGTTCATTATTTATAGCTAAGGCCAACTTTAGTCTGAGTAAAGCGTTTATTAATCAGTATATAATTTGAGAAATATTTAATCTTTTGAGACTCCCACCAGGAGAATATGTGGAGCTTTCTAGATCTGAACTTTTTGGTTCAGTTAAGTGTTGAATTAGATATAGTTGTACTTTACTTTAAAAATATCTCTGTTCACAATATTATTCTGGGGGAAGATTTAGCCATTTGATGTTTTTAAACTAATACTTAAAACGCAGTCTTGGACTTCCGTGTGGCTCAATTGGTTATGGCACTTGTCTGAGCATAGACAATGAACCATGAGCTGGAGTTTGGGTTTGAATCCACCCCATTTCATTAGAGAGTGGCATGGCACAGTGGCAGACAATTGGCACAGGGCTGCGCAGACTGGGTTGGGTTAAATCAGCAGGGCTCACCTCGACTAGTCTACCTGATTGTGCCTCCTACCGAATTGTGCCCCCTACTGGATTGTGCCTGCTAGCTTGTAGTAACATTAAGAGGGACATGCCTGTCCTTCAGTGCAGGCTGTGTAGCAGAGTCTAAAAGAGGCACGTGGCTGAAAGGCGACTAGGATTGGGGAAGATTAATCTTGCTTCTTCTGCCTCTAAAAGTGTGAAGTGTGGAGGCAGTAATCGTTGCGACAAGCTAAAATGTATTAACTCAATTGGGGATTCCCAAAAAAAAATTCAAATTTTTAAAATGCATTTTCATTGTTGAAATTAATGAAATAATTAGTACAAAGAAAAATGCTTCAACCGAAAAGGCTAAGGCGACGTTTCTCCTTTCGCTGTTGACAAGTGACCCTCGCTATAGGACTGAGTTTGGACAAGATGCAGACATCTCAAAGGGCGCAGTAGTCATTATCTAGTCCGGCTGCTCCCCGAGAGGTGTCAGCTTTCAAGGGCACCTGCTGGTGACTCCAGTGATAAACATTTATTTAGCACCCCCACCAAAATAACAGCTATTTTCCGGAACCTATTATGAATATGCAATTTTTTTTATTTATTTTTTTAGCACAAGTGGCTTTTCAGAGATTTGTCATCACTAAGCTTTGACTTATTAGCCATAGTGGACAAGATAATTAATTGCTGAACTCGAAGCCTGTTATCTGACTTGTCTTCCAGTAACATCAAAGGGGGTCTATTAAAAAATCTGCCATCTCTGACACTCCTCCATTTCATGGACATTTGTTCTGTCCCCTTGCCTGTTTGCTGCACAAAATTTGGCAGGCGTACCCCCAATAGAGTGATCCAAATTGTCTCCCCTTCTCACACAGCTTTTACAAGAACAAAGGGGGTGAGAAAAAAAGAAAAGGTCATTTCAAATCTTGTGACATCAGCATGAAAGTAAAAAATAAAATACATTTTAAAAAAGCAAAGAAAAGCCTTCTCTTTCAGTTGTAAATCATAAGGAAATTACGACCTTCAAAGACGATATCTAGTGCCCCATTGGCCTGCCTGCCCAACATACAAACACGGTTTGAAGAAAAAGAGCTAGAATTGTCAAAACACACAGCGTGTAACGCTGCGGACGGTAATCACTTTGGACGGAAGCGGGAGAATGAGTCTGGTGGTTGCTACGGTTTGATGGTAGAAGAATTGGCTGTGTTTGATGAAGCGAGAGAGAAGCAGAAACGGCTGCGATGTTGAAGTACTTGCCGGCCAACTGAGATTCAATTATCATGGAAAGTCCAAAGCAGGGCATTCTCTTCCCTTGGCATACTTTCTGCAAAGCCGACTCAAACCTCTGAAGTAAAAAAATAATAATAATCATAATAAATAAATAAATCAGATGCCCACATCTGGGAGTTAATGGACTTGTTTGAAGCTTGACTTAAAATGGTAAAAGCATGGAATGAAATTATTCATGAGGTCAGGTGTATTCATCAAACCATAATTTGGGGAAGCACTCCGGTTGGCTGTTACAGGAGCTGTTGTAAAACAAAACTGTAAAGGTATCTAGAGCCTGTATGGATCAAAAGTGTTGGCTTGATTTGTGTTTTATTCGTCTGTGCGCAATGCAATTTAATTTATAATAAAATTTACCTCAGACTTCATATTTAAACGTTCTCATCATTCCATTAGAATGAAAAAATGGGACATTCAATAGAGTGTTTCTACAAAAAATAACTATATATATTTCTATATATGCACAGATTAGCCACATTATTAGGTACAATATACCGTGCTCTATGCCACAACATCATGTGTCCAGACTATGCTGTTTAAAGCAGGTAGGCAGGTACCTAGAGATTTGCTTTGTGTATAATGGGTAGATGGGTAGGTCAAAGGATGCAAGAACAAGGCACGATGTTTGGTTCCAAATATGGCATCATGAGTATCTCGGAGACAGCCGCCCCGCAGGGGTTTTCCCCCATGACATCGTCACGGGTGTATGATGAACACAACACCCAGGCAATGGCGGTCCTGTCTTCCCAAAATGACAGTGAGTTAATACTATTTCAGGGCACGGGCCCACCCAAGGACAGAGGAAAAGTCGTGACTAGTTCCAAACTGCCGAATGCAGACGAAAGTGAGCTGTAAAAACATAACTTGATTAGGGGAAAAAAGGGGGCATTAAGATAGAAGAAGACCTAAACTCACTTTGCTGCGCTGCTTTGCATTTAAATGAGAGATTAGGAAGAAGCTATATCTTACCGACCGGTTAGAATACATATTCCTAATTACTGTACATTCAGAAGGCATAAGTGTAATTTTTACAAAGAAGATTAAGAGAGCCATGCAAGGTCGTGCTTTGAGATTTATCTTTCTTACGTTCCGGTTTTTTGGAGAAGGTGAAACCCGATGTAATTTGCGTGATGCCCCTTTTTTGCTCGGGTTTAACATTCACAGGTCCATTCTCCGGCACTACCGTGCATCTGCACGGTCCTTTCTCCAGCAGACCTACTCTCCGAGGTAAGTCTTTAGATTTTTCCCCGTTTTCAGCGATGTAGGATTATCCGAAAAATCTGGCTGTGAACGGCCATATACTGTATGTACAGTAACCATTAAAGGCAATGAAACAATACGTGCTGTGACATGTGATTGTTGTCACACACAGATTGTTGTGTGTTGTTACAGCATGTTTATTTATTACAGTTACTATATATACATATATTAAATACTTCAAATCAATTATTTGTGAATCTGGCCTGCTTATTGTTGTCAACGGGCTGATTGAGAAAGTTAGATACTGCCCTTTAAAGTATGCTTGTCACAATTTTTCAAAGGTGACTGCAAACAGGGCAAATTTATGTTTCCTTAAACTAAACTGCTGGTCTGATCTCTGTTTAATTGTGACACTCTGTACACAAGTTAGGCTCACGTATTCCTGGTATATCCTGGTGCAACAAAATGACCCCACAGACAAAGACATCTGTTGCATTTAAAGTATGTTCAAATAACTATTGATTTACTCACAATCAGGATTTACTATTGCATTGTATAATTTAGTACAGAGGGTCTCTGATTCAACTGTAGATTGTAGAATTTGTATACCCTTGTGACCAGAGGATGCAGGTTCAAGCCACAGGCCGGAAAATGCTGTCCAACACTGGAGAATAAAAATATGAAGTATTGAATGCAAAGAGTCAACATTTCCCTTGCTTGTTAATTAAGCCAGATTAATTAATCAATTAAATTGGATTTTTTTTTAATTCCCCATATGAAAACTAGCGAATTGCCTTTCTATCATAAATTTACAGGGATTGGGATGTGGCCTCACCAGGGTTTTTTCCAAGTGTGTTTGAAGTAGTACATTAGAGTTTGTTGAAAAAAAGATTTGTGTGTGTGTAATATATCCATATCACAAACAAATTATAAATGCCCATAAAAATATAAAAACAGATTTTTTTTAAAAGGCAGAAATTGGTGTCATAAATGTGAACTAAATGTGAAATGACAGCCTAAATGTGTTGACGACCTGGGAAACCAAAACATGAAAAATGAGCCCTGTAAGATTGTTTACTGAATACATTGACAGTGCCAAACACCAGAAGAACTTTTTTATTCTAACATAGTTCCAGTCCTTTTCAAAGAGACAGAACTGTCAAACAAAATAAAGGTGACTAACAACGTAGCCACCATTCTGAGGCTTGACAAAGCTACCCGGTTTTAACCGGAGGAGTGTTTACGGTGGCTTACAGACAAGGTGGTAAGCGTTGATGAAAGTTTCAGATCATATAAACAACGCTGAGCGGTTGGAGGATGTACTGTAAATATGGACCTCAACCGAGGGTCTTGTTTTAGCTTTAGTGTTGCTTGTTACATTTAACGTCCGAACAGGCGAAACCTTTTTGTGTATATTTTATATTTGTTGACTTGTTTTCCTTCCTTAATATAAAGCCTTTCCCCATGCAGAACACTCTCCTTATCCCGATTTCAACAGTGACCTTTGTGCTGTAGATGGATGGACGACAACACTGAACCCTTCTGTCAGTCTGTTTGGTATACCAGCCTTTCATTTTACTTTGGCCTAATTGCATTTCACTGAGCAAAGATTTTTTTGTTTGTTTGTTTTGCAAATACTACATTTGAATCCATGTCCGAATTGCGAAAACGGTGCTGGTTGGTTTAATATAGAGAAATGCAAGGCTACATGTAACTGAATTATTTACTAAACAATTAAAAAATATATAACAAAGAAGGTATTCAAATGAGGTGTTTAGTTGTGAATCAATAGCGATGTGTCACCCACCGTTAATGTCAAATGTCAGATATGTTAACGGACAAATGTCTGTGATGCTCAATGCTTCCTAATGTCAGAACACTGAAGCTCCTTTGAAAAAATCACCAACAATGCCAAGCTTTTTCTGTCATTGAACTTCCATCCGTTTACTATCCCTCTTGTCAAAAGCAGTGAGCAATTCTTTTTGAGTCAAGTCTTTTATTTTTATTTTTCAGCGCTGTAAATTAACACCTCAGGATAATCTAAATTTAACTTTATCAAGTCACTCTCCCGGTATCAGCAACAGTGACCCTTTATATTTCCTGAATATGCCTTTGAACAATCGTTTCATCAATAACTTTTTCTGTTGTTGTTGTTGCACCCTGGAGGTCTGAAAAGACTGTTCAAAGTCACTTTCGTGCTGCAAATGACAATCAACATCATTTGTGTCAGAAGAAATGTATTTATAGCTTTAAAGATTCTAATTGCAGCTGGAAGTAAGTACTGACATAGCCAATAGATCAAACATTTCCAACTGCGAATGAGCTATTTGCATAAATTGAAAGTATATAAGGTTATCTTGTGAGATATTAATGAGATTTATTTTTCCACATTCTATTTATACAAAGATTTATGCAATTTTGCTCATCTGGAGAAGGCTTAAAAGCTGCACTTACTCCTAATGCCAGTTTAAATTGTTTAATGTGTACAGCAGTGGATCTCTATAACAAACTGTTTTCATGAGTTCAGTTGCCATAATATTTCTGACCATTCCAGTCATCAGTCATGGCAAATTGCTGTAATCCTTTCGTGCATTGAATATACCTTGAAAAGATCTGTAATCTCGCTTTGAAATCCTGAGGGTGAATTAATATCGGTGATAACTTATTGCATTACCTAATGATGACAATGATTACAGAGATATTATTGTTCATATCTGGACACACCTAGATTTCAAAATGTATACAGTTTGTCTGCAGATGTTTTTTTGGTCCGCAGTGCTTATTTTGCATAAGTCTTTCTACTACATTTTTAGAGGCTACGTGTTATTTTAAATTTCAGCAATAAAGAGCTACTAATCTACCAAGAAAGCGTTTTTAAATTATGTTTTGCTAGTTGGGTAGTGGTCAGTTTAATTAAATAAAAAAGCCAATTGAATTAAATAGCTAGTGCAAAGCTAGGACCAGGCCCGTCGCCATTGGCGGGCTTTTGTGAGTAGGGCCCGCCCACGTGACAGCTAGTGCCTGCCCATTGGCTCCGCCAGGCACCCACATAATTTGACTTTTGTAAGGCTATTTTTTAATTGTATTAATTTATGTATATTTCTGCAAAATTATCATAACATTAACGTTATATTTCTTTTAAAGGAAGACATTAAAATAGAAAACCAATGGTGTTTTTGTTTGAAAGGTGCTAAAAAGGAAGTTGACGTAGCTATCTAGGGAAGTGCACGAGTGCAATATTCAGTTGGCAGTCCTGCGGCAGCTTTCTCTCTCCTAGCGTTATTTACAACCTTTAAACGTTAAAAATGGACATACGCAAATGGCTTAGTTTTAAATTGCTCGACTCTGTCTCCAACGTTCATCTTTAGGCTGGTCTACTTGCTGTTGAGAATGTGATAATCGCATCGTCAGAGCCTACTATTTCATTTGTGCTGTCTTTGCGGTGCCAACCTCCTCCGTTAACTGTATGGCCTACTTGGCATCAATTCATTTTCTAAACCATAACAATTTGTTTACAAAACTTTGCAAGTGTGCCTGATGGTGCCCATTGTCAGTGAAAAGCTATATCTCTATCGTGAATGCGCTCACTTTGTAGCTCTCCACGTTATCACGATTTAACCGAAACGGATAATAAAAAATAAAAAAATCGATCTGAGAGTAATGTCGTTAGGTTGTACACAACCTCAATATAGTTACGTGTCAGTGCTGCACAAATACAAATATCAATAGCATAGGCTAGCATTAATAGCATAAACTATCGATTATGTGCCCCCCCACATGGTTCATATGCCCGCCCTAAGAATGAGCCCCGCCGACGGGTCTGGCTAGGAAAATTCAAACTTTTTGACCTGTGTAACTTCACAAAGCCACAATGAACGTGACGGAGTGGTCCTCAGTTGTCATTTACTGACTACGGAATTGCTGGAGTAATTGGACTAAGGCGATCGCTCTCAGACGCGACACTCTTGCAAACAGGCTGTGGTTCTCCTGAACTGACGGTGAGAGGCACACATTCAACTTAAGTAGGTTATCATGCGACCAAGGGACCTAAGGCTTGTTTTTGAGCTGAAATGTATATTTATCTTGGAACAAAGACGCCGTGACTGGTACATCCATCCCAGATAAGAAGGGATTTCGACGGGAATGGGTACATCTTGTTACAGATTCCAGTGCTAACGCCGGAGTCCCAGACGGCCGGGGATGATTCACCTTTGGTAAAGCAGGAACGTCGGCAGCTTTTCTGGGTCCTTTTCTGCAGTGTTCTGCAGGACAAGAGGGAAACAAATTGCCCCCTCCCAACGCCGATGGTAAACAGCAGGAGGTCTGAACAGGTTTTAATGGATATTTTCGAATTGATAAAGGAGATAAACGTTATATATCCCAAACACAAAATAATAGCATGAACCTGACATGCCTATTGTGTCATATATTTTTATCGTCATGCCCGATAACTGAACCAATAAGACTTATTCATGTTCATACCGCCTCTCACTCTGGCAGCCATGTGTAGCCACCAGGCTGTCCTAGGTTAACCCCTGAATCAAGAGGGATAAGCTACTCCACTGAAGCCTGTCTCCCCCTAAAGGTTCCCTTCACCGAACATAGCAGCCTCCTGCTTCTGGACCTTGGCAAGTGTTTCTGGATTTGGAAGTCACATGTGCCACAGAACACTACCTGAGTCTCGGAGATAAATCCATCGAACCGGGCATATTACGCCACGTTTACTTTTCATGTAAACAACAGAATCAAAGCAAGTATATTTATTCAAGCAAGTATTTTATCATATTGTTTCCCCATTTATTTATTTGTATATTTATACTCAACCGCTATTCAACAAGTGATTTTTCATCTGTTAGTACAGCACTGTGTATGTTTTATACGTACAATAAAGATAACTGAAATTAGAGCAAAATCTAAATGTGCTTAAATGGCTTAAAGAGTTACCTATCTTTTTACAATGACCCTTACTCTGCTACCAGCAAACGTACACCGAGGCTGGAGCACATCGAAAGGTCATTAAACATTTTGGTGATGACCGTGAATTCATGGATTCCAGAAATTAAGTTGTGTGCATGCATTGTTGATGACTGATGGCTCCCGGTTTCTTGTATTTTTTGGGAATTTGTCACAGTTTGAGATATATAGCAGTTTACTAGTAGAAGTAAATAGACCTCATGAAACCATCAAGCCTGCCTATTATGTTGCTTTTAAGAGCAAGTACTTTCCCTGAAGGACAGCTCAATGGATTTGTCTCAGGCACCTTGAGATTTGGCGGATTGGGCCGATAAAAAAGAAAATCAAGAATGCTAAATTGAAATGATTTACAATATTTTTCAAATGGGAGTCTTTAAGAGAGAAACAGACAGCCAACTGAATCGCCCTGAATCACCATGTGTATAGTCCTTACACTCTGACAGCCTGCCACTGCTCCCAGCAATGTAAATTTATTTGTCTGCAACAACTGGGTTGAGTCCCACTGGGCCTAGCGGATCCTAATCCGCAGCCAGGTTCTGTGGAGTGCGTTTACCTAGGCAGGGAGGGTTGAAAGTGTTGTTCTGCTTTTTGTTGTTTCAGAAATACCGGAGATGTTTCAAGTGGGGCTAATTAGCAATGGAGCTGAGAGAGTGCCCCCAACGGATATAATTACAGAGGGTGGAAGGTGACCCCTGAGAGATATACAGATCTACCTGTAATGTACTATTCAAAGTGTAAAATATTTTGGGGAGCGTCTGGCCTGGAAAGTGCTTGGGAACTGGGAGCCGGAGAGCAGGTTTTTGGCTATGTTGAGCCTTGTTACCAAAATGAATGTATATAAATTGAAATCCCCTTTTGAGTCACAGCACTAATGAGCACATCATCATTTTGCCCATGAAATGTATTTAAGAACCTGGGTTTAGAGTTTTTTCACTGGTTGCAAGATTTGGATTTCTGCGAGTGTGTGTGTGTGTGTGTGTGTGTGTGTGTGTGTGTGTGTGCGCGTGTGTGTTTTACTGTCATAATACTGCCCTCTATTAAAATATTGTTGAGCTGTTTTTAAACTTATAATAAGTTATCAGTAACTGCATTGTGTGCTAATCTAGAACTGTGAGAAAAAGCCCAGGAGTTTTTCATCTGGGCCGCTAGAATTTTGCACCCCCCATTGGTTCTGTTTCGTCTTTTAGCTTGCAGCTAATCCCCTTAGATAACTGTTCTGTCCCCTCTTCACTCCCTGTTAAGCTCTTCATTTGGCCGTCGTGAGGGAGTATCCTCATAATATTTGTCGATGCATTACTGTATTTCTTTCCCATCCCTGCCTCCCCGGAGCTGGTTCTGTTCTACAGTTGAGAGATAGAAACACCCTCTGGAACTATTCTCTTGTTGGTTATGCAATTGTAGAATTCCCTTTGGTCCTTCCTCGCTGTAAGCGCGAGAGCCGTCTGCACCCCTGTTTCAATGGCTACCCTGTGTGAGCAACCCTGCAGCGAGTGCACTGTGCTTACTGCACGGCAGTGCAGAAAAAAGCATTATCCAGATACTTATTAGTGAGCGTGCCATGTAGCTCTGTGCCAATCACAAACAAATGGCTCTTTATGGCGAATGAGGTCGACTCAGAGTCGTTCACGTGACTCCGTTGTATGTGCATTTCTTTGTTTCTAGCTCCATCTTCTCCGTTTCAAAACATGACAGTCTCACTATTCCACCCAAAGTTGGTTTCGCTTTGGGGCTGTCTGTTTGTTAAAGACAACAGGTGTCGCTCAATGTACTGTCGGCTACCTGATGGATGGATGCAGAAGCGGGTTTCATCCGAAGATGAGAGACGGAACGTGTCGAGATTCTCCACCGAGTTAATAAATTAGAAATGATCTACGATACATAATTTCTGTTTGTTCGAAGATATTTCATTTATTGAACCGTTCATTTGTTACTACTGAATGAGTCGATTGAGAGAGGAATGATGAGACAGAATAGGAATGGCCAGCACCATCATCTACAATCATTGCCTCCTGCTCCACCCCTCGAAAACATGCTGTTCAAAGACGGGATCTATGACTTCAAAGGTCGTGCTTGGGGACATTTTCTGACACTCAAACCAGTTAAATGTGACCAGAATATTAGGAGCCCCCCTCCCCCAAGATTTTAACGGTGTACATCTTTACAAGTGAATCTATCATCTGGCAACAGTCAGGACAGACGATTCTATGTTAATATTCAGAGGCTTAATGCCTGCCTCTTCAGACTGTATTCTGGCTGAATTTGCTTTGATTGGGTCTTCAAGGGGTGAGACAACAGTCTAATCCATGGAGAAAAAAAAAGCCTAAACAAAGTTCTCAAAGAAAAACAGAAGTTCACACAAATACTCAGTTCAAGACAAAGCACATGAATAAAGTAGACCCAAAAAAAAAAAAACCAACCCTTCATCTTTTCCCCTGCTGCAGCGCTGGAATTAAGTGACAGGTTTCTAAAGAAAGCGTGATTAGTCCATTGATTGCAGGTGTGAGCTCAGTTGATTTTCAGCTTTCAAATTGAGCCGTAAATCTTGAAGGCCTGGTGACTGCTACATGAAGGGAACTTTGATATGTATATTTAAATTTTTTTATTTGACATTTGCACCAGTAAATTAACTTAGCCAACAGTCATATTTCAGTTTAGAGTGTGTGTGTGTGTGTGTGTGTGTGTTTATATTTTATATTTTATATATATATATATATAATTAACGTACACATTGATAGGAATGCATGGTGATTCATACTCAAATTTAGTAAAAAATCTTTATATTTTATATCACCAAAACTGAATGTTAGATATTTGCAAATCGGATACATAGGTCACTGTATAAAAAAAACATTTTAAACTTCTTCAGGAGAGTGTGTTATATGTATATTTATTCATCATTGTGTTTGCTTGGTATTTTGATTTTAAAGGAAATCAATTATGATTGGATGGACAATTAAAATTCATTGTAGTAGCATTTGAATACGGACATGGGAAACTGCTTTCTCATTTCTCATTAAGCTCGGCAACGGTCTTGTCTTTTAGGATTTTAATGAAAATCTCCTATCTTAGTCTAGTCTGTCAGGTGTTCCGACAGCTTCCCGTTGAAAATTATAATCCCCAAAGCCCCTACAATTACTACTAATTCCATTCTAATTCAGCCAAAAGGTGAAGTGAGAGTGAACATCTAGAGCTCCGGAGCTCAAAATGTAATTTTGATTTCAATTATGTTTTGAGAAGGACAGAAAATCTTGATTACGCTGTAATTGTTTCAAACTGTAACCACCTGGCATTGGTTGTTATTCCTGACCTACCCAGACCCACTCTTGGACTGGATACTTCACGTGGAACCTGGGAATAACTAATGTACCAAAACTCAGTCCCTTTGCGAAACAGCTCATTTTAAATCAGATGTGGGGTAACCCTGGTTCTCCAGAGCCAGAATTCAAGATGCATTTTGATTATTAATTCGCTATTTCAGTCAAACACTGACACCTCCCAAAAAGCTGGGCAGGGTGAAATAAATTGTCTTCTGTTATCCGAGTAACTGTTCTGGTCCCTGCATATAAACTTCTCAAGACCGTTAAAAACAAAGAAATAAGCTTGTTATCTGCTGGGAATGCCTTTAGGCTACAATTCATAATTGACGTATTTTGAATGGATCTGATCAAAGACGAAGATACTGTTAAAATGATTGTTCAAATGACTTAGTCAGCAGCATACAAAAGCTACGGATCACATGTGGAGGAGATGGCACATCTGGAAGGTTTGTCCCAGTGCATGTTTATGAGTGTGTGCGTGTGAGTTTGAAATATATAGAAAGAGAATATGATGAGGTTAATTAAGAATGTCAATAATAATAATAATAATAATAATAATAATAATAATATCAACATACTATACTAATATAATACTTTTATAGCCATTAAAAAAGCTTAAAACAGGGGGAGAGTGTGAAGTTGATCTATGTTTAACTTAGATTTCGGTTCAATTGATGGAGTAACCCAAAAACGTTACGTCTAAGACTGAAAGTTCATGAAATATCTCTAGGCTTTGTATAACAATATACATTTTTGAATCAGTGATGAGCTGTACTTCTCAGTTTTCATAATTCCTAATCAATGATTAACGTGACAACACAAAGCTGCCGGTGACATGAATAAGGCAAGTAAATGGGGAAATTAGAAACCCCTCCCTGACACCTGTCAATCAATTAGACATTTATGGTAACTATCATTGATAAAACTTAAACATGGTAAACTATTTAAGTAGACCAATTTAATTGACATACATCACTCTTATAAAGAACCGCGTTCCCTGTCAGTCTCTTTAGGGGAGTAGAAGGATTGCCCTACTGAAAAACCATCATAAAAACTTGAGAGAAACCGTACGTTATTCACAAACCATGCGCATTGCACAGAAGGTAGACTAAATATTGCTGTCAAGGAAAGAAAAGCAAAGTGCACTGGTAATCATTTTGTGTTGCCCATTGGCAATTCTCAGCTGAAGTGGTTCATTTGTATGCAAAGTAGGCGTGTTGCATTTTATTCATAAACCATCGCTAAATTGCTAAAATCTCCTCACCACTGATGGGGCGGAAGAGGTGGGGTGTCCATGCGGTGTGAAAACATGACAGCTGTCATTGCATTTGAGGCAGAGACATCGTCACCATGCAAGAAGAATACTAGTATCCTTTTTTTGAAAGGGTGTCTCTCCTTCAGCTGAGTGAGAGATAAAGAATTTGTTGTTACAGGCCGAGGAGTAAATCAATTATTGAATTGCTGGAGGAGATAAAATAATAACCTAAAGTTCAATATCGTCTTTTATTAATTAATGTCACATGAAGACACAACGTTTATACTGAAATAAATGGCGCACAATTAAAAACAAATAATGTTTACATGTTTTATTTGTGATAATTGTTAATTAAAATGATATATCACAGTGTATATTATAATCAAATACGCTATAAATACTTAGTAGTTATTGGTAAGGGGTTATATTTTTTAACTGGGTTCATGGAACGGGTCATTACTTGGCCTACCAGATCCAGCTATAACCTGGTTAATGATTGCATGTGAAGTCATTCAGTGAACCAACTGGATACGAACTGAATGTTTTGTTTTATTTACGTTTTCACTTCAGTTTTTGGGTCCATCTTAATAAGAGTGTGTTTCCATATAACAGCGCCAGATGTAATCAGATTTACATCCGTGTCCGTACCAAAAGAAAAAAATCCTGTGACAATCTCATTTTCATAATCACCTTTGTGTATCGGTAACACGCAGATGTCGACGGCAAACTGACGCACTGATGAATGATAATTGAAAAGAAATCCAATGAACAGTTCATTCTCAGTGAATTTGCCGCGTCATCTTTGGAAAAAGTGGCGTCAAGGTGATGTGACATTGGATGAGACGAGGACAAAAACAGATAACTGGCATATGCAAGGCCAAATGTATTTATAAAATCCAGTCGGATAACCATAATTTCTCGAATATATACATTGTTGGCACTAAACAGGATTATTTTTGGAGTACATGGTGAGGACATGGATACTACGCCATACAAAGCTGTTTTCAATATGATTAGTATAGTGTGGTTGTTCTCTGGAGTGTATTGGTAGCTATAAAATAATCTAATTTTGTCTTTGTTGTCCTTGTGGTTACTTGCAATATTTCCTGATTACTCTTTGATCATGGTGATGTACGATCTTTCTTTGAATCCTTTGAAGATGGCTGTATCCCAGCCATCCTGTTTCATCCTGAACTCGTTGATGTTTGAGCCAGAGAAAGGTAAATTTAGTCTTTCTTGGCTAGGACATTATTGAGTTCTTGTCTAGCTTACAGCAGTCTACAATGGTTTGTGTCATTGAGGAGACTGGGAGAGTAAGAGGGTCTGGTCTTTCATCATTTGTATATGTTTAAAAGAACAACCTGGCCATTTCACCATTTGTTTATGTTTAAAAGAACAACCTGGCCTGTTCACCATTTGTTTATGTTTAAAGGAACAACCTGGCCTGTTCACCATTTGTTTATGTTTAAAAGAACAACCTGGCCTGTTCACCATTTGTTTATGTTTAAAAGAACAACCTGGCCTGTTCACCATTTGTTTATGTTTAAAACAACAACCTGGCCTGTTCACCATTTGTTTATGTTTAAAACAACAACCTGGCTTGTTCACCATTTGTTTATGTTTAAAAGAAGATGCAGAGAAAGGAGTAGACACCACAAGACTTTCTCCTCCCATTGACGACACCTGGACTATAATACAAAATTAATACATATTCATTGTGTAAAAAGGAGAGTGTCTGTACATAAATACTTCATATGAATATTTACATAATAAAAGAAATCAGAGACAAGAGTTTATATTTTGTTTATATAGGCCCTTAGGATCTTTATGTCCTTTAATTACATGTGTTGACCATTTTCTATGTGAAATTCTGCAAACAAACATGACATGACTTTAAACCTAAGGTATAACACCTGCTATCTAATTGATGAATATGGCTCCCAACAGCTTCAAAGTCTGTTTATTCCATCCCTCTCCAGTTGCCAGGCTGTTGGAATAGCAACAGGGTTCCATCCCAGAGGGACTGGGGCTCCCATTGATAGCTGATTGGTTTGTGAAGCAACATTACATGCTAGATTCCATTGCGTACCCGTTGGCTTGGTTGGGAAGACGGCAGTGAGCGTTATGAGGTATGGCGTCTGTAGTGTAATAGTTAGGTATTCATTCTTTCTTTCTTTCTTTATATTTGTCGTAATTTTCCACCTTTCCAATTTTTTGAATTGCCACCTCGGCTCTTTGCTACAACCCCCACCACCATACACCAAGGGAGGTGAAGAAGTATAACTAGTCTCTTCCAATACCAATCGCCTTCAAGCCATCCATATTTTCCCCTCACACTGCAGGCTGCACAGCTCTCAAGAGAGGTTAAGCGACAATTGGAAGACAGGCACATCCCTCTGGTTGGTGCTACAAGCCTGCAGGCGCCCAGGAAGCCGGTAAGAGGGTACGAACAGGAGAAACCGAGAGACGTCCTGGAAATTTAACCCAATACAGCCGGGCGGCGATTTAACACCGGATGGGCCCTCTGCCGCCGTTGTGTTCCCCCGGTCGGCATTGGCTGGTGACATTTGAATCGGCAAACTCCAGCGTATAGGGTTCATTCTGCGCTGGTGCGAGTGTGCCACGGACTGAGCCACTCAGGAGGCAGAAGCCAGGACTTCTTAGGTAAGGCTGGGTGGTTCTGGTGGAAACGTTAAGCAGCTTGTGTGTTCTTTTGTCTACAAATCTATCATAAAATAAAATTGCTGAATTAGGAAAAAACTAAAAAGTCCAAAAACTTCTAAACCAGAAAGCCAAGTTATGGCCAGGGATGTGATATTTTTTGAGAAACACTAACTTCACAGAGGGGAACTAATTCAAATGTTGTTAAGATACTAAAACAACTAAAAAATACCTCTGAAGGGTGTAAAAGGAAACTTAAATCAACTTAAAGATTAATTTAACCTTAAGTCAGTGCTGTAATGAATAAGGCTTGGGGGGACACAAAATCCCCTATGTCATTGGTATGTCCATATCGGATCAAGGGATATTAAAAATATGAAAACGGGACCCTCATGTTCCTGTGATCAAAAGACGGGCTACTGCCGTCTCACAGCAGCAAACAGCCCTTATTCAGGATGGCCTGAGGGTAAGCGCCCGTTTTTGATCACGGGAACATGAGGGCCCCAGTTTCTGCTCTTTCATGTTTTCAATACTTTGTATTCTGCTCAAAAGAGTCTTTAATTTTTTTTTCCTTCACTCAACAAGATTGCCTTGGTTCATTTATTAATTCTTTTTGCGAACCATGCCTGTATTCAGCATTAGACATGGTTCAGTCCACTGTATATAAAGTTTAAATTTTTTGTTTTTAAATGCAGCTTACTTGTTTATCAGCTTATTATCTGATATGATGCTGTTATATAAAAATCTCTTATCAATACCAGCAGGAGCTATTTCTGAAACTAAAAAATATTTTGAAGTAATTTAAAAAAAAAAAAGAATAAGTTATGTTCGATAACAATACCACTTTATTAAGCACTTCCTATTGCTAAGTTTTATTGATTAAATCTCAAACATTTTGTCAGTAGTTGGCCAGAAATTGGAACGTAGAACGATCAATGTGACCTCTAGCAGACAAATACACTTCTGAAGTCACTAAATTATTTCACTTGATGGTACATTTCTGTTCATCTGTTGTGCCCTTTTAGAACGTGCATTAGGCACTAAACATAATTAATGCAATACAAAAGCATGTAAAACCTACATAGTCCTGAGAACTTGGCACTACAGTCTAAATGCCTTGTATTGGATCACATTATGTTGTCTTTAAAACAACCCCATTAAGGCTTTATGAAAACTTTTTTCCAAAGGTATCCTTCAACAGTGTTGCCTTTTCACAATCGGGTAATTGGCCAATCGGCACTTAGTTATCGGGTAATTGGCCAATCGGCACTTAGTTATCGGGTCATTGGCCAAATGGCACTTAGTTATTGCAACCTGACATCTTCATCCGTCAAAATAAAAGTCAGTTGCAGGGGTACAGAGATTCCTTTTTTTTTACAAAATAACTTCTCTCTCTCGCTGGAGTACCTCTGGAACGAGCTTTTCATCACCCTGCACGACGGGTTCAATCTCATGGTTCCTCAGAGGGAATTATCAGTGTCAGTGCTTCAGTGCCGGTTAGCACATCCTCTGTTCAGATTTACTCTAGCTCGGGAGTTAATCTACAGTCCTATCATCTCCTAATCTGTTAAAGAACTGTCTCACCCAGAGTATTGGCAGGCTGCTCCTCTGCCTCCTCAGTGGATGATCTGCACAACATTGTCTGCGCTTCATATTAGCTCTGTGGGACAACAACAGCTAAAAGAAGAAGATTTTTGGTATGAAAACAGCCATTAGACACTTGGAGTGGCTGTTGAGCTCACCATAGCAACCCTTAACGATTACATGGGTAGGAATTGATCTCAGCCACCATCCATATCATGGTTAGCCCTTTGTAATATATTTTATGGTGACCTGATATTAATCAACCTACCTCAAAACCACCCCATAATCACATTTGAATAATCCTTTGTATTAAAATGATCAAAACTCTTTCAGAATCTGAACAGCGCGGCATCTGGATTTTAGCTGTAGGGGGGGCATCAGCAACTAGTTAGCTGCTCAGGTGCAAATGAGCAGGTAGTTAGTCTTTGAGTTGTGGATTTGGCCAACTGGAAATTATTTTCTATTTACAGGGCTAATAAAAGCTAGTGCTGAAATGTGTAGTTTCAGTCACCCCCGTTTTAACACCAAAAAACGGGTTATAATGGTTGATGAATTCAAAGTGGTACTGGTAGAACTAGTATTACTAACACTAGCTAGTGTTACTAATATTAATTATGAAAAATAAAAATCTATCAATGGGGTCAAGAAAATAGATTATGTGGTACACTACGTTACGTTAATGGTTTATTCTGTAGTGAGTGAGGGTACTGGAGATAATTTCTAACAATTACCCTTTCTCTCTCTATCTTGGATCACATTCCCATCTCTCAAAATCATTTTGTTTTAAAATTTTCAGAGAACTTCAGACTATAAGTAGAATCATTTAGTTGCAAAGAACCCCGCAAAGTGGATTGAAGAAACAGAAGATTGCACTGTAATGCATATGCACAGACAATTGTGCTTTAAAATACATTAACCATCTACCCTTTGTTCATGCATTTGGAAAGGTACATTTGAATGTTGTAAATGATATAGTCTCATTACAATCTAATTGGACAATGCGACTCAGATTCAAAACAAGTCTGCTAAATTGAGTACCAGCAAACTTTGATTGGATGGTTCTGTCACCGGCCTGCCTCTCACCAATTAGGTTGTCATGGCAAATTAATGAAAACATCACTTCTGTTTTCTTTGAATAGCTTACCATCATCCGATCCTCCGTAATCAAAGCCTTCAATTATCAAGTCATTAAAACGGGATCAACTTCTAGCCAAAGGCAGTGATACGGAAAACCAACCAACACTCACCAAACTTGCCATATCTCAGACCCGTATAGGACCTATCCTATGCTGAAAACTGGAATAAAAAGTGTGAAATGATTGGTCATATTTCAAATCAACATTGTTGCAAAGAATTAACAGTTAAGAGCTTGGCATTTTTTAAAAAAATACTCAGTATTTTTTAGTCCTTTTTCTTTTTTAACACTATTATTTAAAATAGTTATTTTCCATCCTATTTTAACACCCAAATGTCTTGCAAAATAACAACTTTAAATGATGGCCTTTTCTAAAGACCCATTTCACACCAAAGACCAGTGGTGTGAAACTGCAGACGGGAGTTGGCTAACAGAGACATGAAGCAGACGTGAAGATTCATGTGCAGTGCACCGTTGCAGTGTTCAGATTTGTTTCACATGTAATGTGGTCTTTTCTTCATATTAATGACAGCAGATACAAATCCAACGTACATGATCAAAAGTACCATTAATATGAAGTGTAACACTTGTCACTTGCATCATCCTGTCTTTTAATGGAAATTTATGGTGGTGGGACAGACAAAAGACATACTTTTCAGACGTTTCCTACGGCCGCGTGCCGTATGCTATTTGGCGTGGTAACATTAATGACACAAAACAATCTCGCACATATTCAAAACATTTATTGCAGTAGCTGGTTACCTGTATAGCAGTAACAATGATTAACAGTTTATATATCTATGAATTAAAATACCCCCACAACTGACAGACATACTGCAGTAAGCAACTCACTCCATCCCACAGGTTTTTTTTTTATTATACTGGGACATAAAACATGGAAGTGCTATACAAAATAAATCATTTCCTTAATGTACAAACTAATTGTTTAAAAAAAGTAACGTGTATGTGAAATAACATAATTAAATGTATAGCTAGTTTTTTTGCATGCTATTCCATTGTTTAAACTGGCTGTCATGCCTTTTTTAAATTTCATATTTCTCCTGGACATGCCTTTGTGACCACGTGTTATTTTTCATTTATGATATTTTTATTTTGTTCTGAGAAATGTTGTCTTGGTACCTGCCAAACATTCACTGAACAAGGCATTAAAATTTTTTTGTAATAGCCTGAATCAGTACAATGCCTGGTATAAAGTCATGAAGGCACAATACATGAAACTGAAAATTAAATAATAATAATAATAATAGTAATAACAACAATAATAACAATAATAATAATAATAATAATAATAACAACAACTTTTCATTTAAACAATTTGAAATAGTGCATGTTATTTCTTTATGTTGACAATTACTTCAGTACATTATTCTCTAGATATTTTCCAGTAATAAGTGTGTTTAAAAAAGCCGTTGTACTTAACCGTTATATTGCTGTCGATTTTATTTCACCCATTTAGCTTTTTAAACTTTTGTCAATAGTACAAAATACTTTGAAAAAATAAATCTGCCGAGTTTGTTGCAATTTTTAAATGACTTTTACAGAAGCGACATCTGGGTAATATCATGTGGTTAAAAGATAAACGTGTTCCAGATTCACAAGCACGTCGTAAATGTTGGGAAAAGTTTTTTTATACTTGAAAATTCAGTCCATTCTACCTGGAAAGGTCTAACAGGAACCAATATGTGAAAAAAAAAAAAAATCATTTCACGAAATAATAGCAATGATTAATTAAAACTAACATCGACCGTGAAACACATGAGATTATTAAGGGTACATAAAATTGGTTAGTATTTGTTCTATTTACAAACACTTTAACAATGACAGACCAAACGAGTGTTCACTAACAGTGTTAATAGCACAATGCTTTCTTAAATCGTAGTTCGGTTTTCTTTGATGGTGTTGGGTAATATAGTCCCAAAACAGCTCAATAACAACCACATCACAATATTTGTATATACTGGTCAGCCATTATATTTTTTTCAACTTAATAAAGAGTTACTTTTTTTCATTTTTTTTTTCTTTCACGACGAGGTACTCAGCAGTGTACCGGCACATCTGACGTTCCTGTAAATCTCCGAAGCTTAAATGAAACGATTAAATCTAAAAACCGACGCTGTATAGTTTTTGCAAAATACCTTCTGTGGCGGCGTCCACATAAACTTACAACCTGCATGAGCTCAAGTCTAGAGGCCTACTCGTTGCGTACTGTAACTATGACAGCAGTAGCATCAGGTAAAATATAAAGCTGTAGATACTCAACACTGCCTGACCTCTGTAACCGAAGACGTTTCGTCTATAACTGCTGCTCCTTTGGACTGTCGGTGCCGGAGGGTTGTTTATAAGATTGCAAGCTGGCCAGCGGAATGTCTGTCATGTGACTCCCAGGGCTAAAATGTCCTTCAGCGTTCCCAAACTGCTTCCGGTCCTCAAAGCGGTCCCGGCCACCGTCGTTTTTCCAGGTTCTGGTCAGTGTGTGCCCGTTGAGCAGTTTTTCTTTGGCCCATTCCTTTTGATTAGCAAAGGCAGTAATGGCAGACTTGGGTTGCTGGTAAGTCCCCAGGCTCGGAGGCATCCAGCAGTTGTCCGAGTGACCCAACACCAGGCATTCCTGGGTGCACATCTCTGTGGCTTCCACTAGTCCCCTGGGTCCAAGGGGTCCGTCTAGGAAATAAATGGCAGGAGCGTTAACAGCAAGGCCCCTGCAGGCGTCTGTACGGGCATAATTAAAAGTGACAGATTGTTGACTCTCACGGTGTAAATGGCAAACAGAAGCTCAATAAACGCTGCAATTTTACAAGCTAGTTAATTTCAGAAATAACAGAGGTCAACTTAACAGTAAGTCCCTTCGACATGTAAAATGAATAAGATTTAGTAAACTGCTAAAAGGTACTGCCATGGACTTCATGGTTGGAGGCACTCTGAAGGTCATTAATGGAGGGAAATAAAACATTTTTTTTTAACCATTTCGGCGCCTCAATCAGGGGAAAAAAACAGCACACTGATATGATTCAATAAGGTTTCTGGAAGAAAAAAAAAGTTGAAATAATTACAGCATCAAAAAGTTAGATTTCACCATGTTTGCCAAACTTCGATTCATTGGATCGATTGAAACATCTCATCTCAGCGCAGCCCAAGTAACATGGAGCCAAACCCCCAGCTGCCTGGAAAGTTAGCACCAGGGCTTATATATATATATATTACACACACACACACACACACACACACACACACACACACACACACACACACACACACACACACACACACACACACATCAGGTTTCAAAGCCCTAGTTAAATACCTAGTTAGCCACCTAATAATGCTTAACATTACTATGCCTAAGTGCATGTTATCTATTTGATGAATCATCACAAGATTTGTGTTAATAACTGTTCTAATTAATTGAAAAGGATTTTCTGCTCAGTATATCACTGGTCAATTGAAATTTGACTGTTGCAAAAACAAACAACAACTTCTAATTAAGTAATTAATGAGGGAATTTCATGATTAAATTATTTACACCAAGGCTTAGTTCTTGGATGAAAGGCGTTAAAACAACAGGCTACTGCTTCAGTGAAACCTCGAGTATTCTCAGGTACATTATTGGAGAATCACTCAGTTGTATAAGGTGATACACTGCAGAAGTATCTGGAGTCTTAGGGATTCTTGTGCTCAGGCTTTCCCCTTCTGCAGCTGAGCTGCAGCTTCTCAGAACGGCAGTCATATCTGCTGAACTAGTTCCAAGATCAGATGCTGAAAAACACCTTTGTGAGCACAGATTTCTTAAATTTTATTTTATTTTATTAAATCTAGACATCATACACAACATAAGGTATCTGATTCAAGTTTTACCTTTAATACCACTTTAATTCAGGCCAGGTCACAACATCGGTGCATCAGTGCTCACAAGAGCATATTATGAAGGAAGTAGCTGTCATTATATTTATATATATTTAAATTCACATTTGAAAAACAAAAATCCACTATATTAGCTTATAAACAATGCTTGGAGTCTTTTGAATGTTCTGCTATTTCACAAAGGTGCTTTTTTTTTTTTAGCAACTTAGCAGGATATCGAACTAAGTATCCGGGCACTGAGAACGATTTCCACACCATTGAAATAACTGAGTGCTCCTTGACATTTTCACTCCGGACAATGTCAGCACCACTGAACTCCGCAGCTGTCCTACGTTTTGCCTGTTAAAATAATGAAATCCAGCCATTTGTCTGGAGCACCATCTCCAGAGAATCTATCCCCGGCCTTAATATACAGTAAACACCCATCAGCACTTGACCCAGAATGGATTTTTTAATATATGTTTAAGAATAAAGTCTCTTAGCATAAAAAATAAATAAATCTAAATAAAATTTCATCTTATCCATGCATACATGCTACCATCACCCAAATTAATAAGATTTTTATCTCTTCGGTTTTATACAGCAGAGCTGTATACGTGTCTAATCTGCAGGATGCCATGACTTGATGTAATTGAGTTGGATCTCTGTCAGCCAACGGGATTCTATTACCTGGCACCTCAGAGACCCGGCCTTTTAATGTAGCTCTGGCCCAAACTATCAAAAATCATTTCCATGTAATGATTGTTATGGGCCTCAGGATTGTCAGATCACAGCACCGGTAACCTACTCCCTGCAGAGTAAGACCTCGCCCCAATAACTCGAAATAATGGTTTCTGGAGAAGTCTAGAAGAGCATTACATTTTGAGGGCGACATGAAGGGGAATGAATTACATCAGTGTTTCAGTGACACAAAAATGAGTAACTAAGACGTGGCAGAGTAAGACAGGGTTGTGCAGAGTTTAGTGCTAGGGAACTGACCCATATTTTTAGCTACAGAACTGAATGAAATCAAGCATAAACGCTTCACCATATAAATAGATTAATCTAAAGCAGCAAGGCACAACACCTGGATTTAATTTCCAAAGGGTTGATTGGCATGATTTAAATGTTAAAGAAAAAAAGTAAAGAAAAACACCACAGACATTTTTGCTGGTAAGTAGGAAGCTTTTATCATTTCGGCTGTCCCAAGCGTAGTGCTCAGGAAATTGAACTTTGGCGAGACATTATGACTAATTGAGGGATGAATTACCATTTTTGTGTTGGCACATGCTAAATTTGGATTTAATGATTTTTTTTAAACTATTGAAGTGTTGATTATTAATGTTCTAAAACGTGTTTCTTTTAAACGTTCGGTCTGAAAGCAGCTGGGACTAGACCTTGCGTAAACCCCCTTAAAAATGGCTTCTCCTATGCTAACACAAATGCCAAATTGTTTTGTCACATATGAACAGAGCTAGGAACTGCACTGATTTTCTACTGATATCTAATAAATCAATTTCGATACCAAAATCCATGTGAGAAAGGTTTGAGGGTCTCAGCTCGGTCTCAGCTCGGTTTGAGGGTCTCAGCTCGGTTTGAGGGTCTCAGCTCGGTTTGAGGCGAGAATCTTCTTCTGAGTCCCAGTTTCCCAGCCCTACATACACGCCCCAGTTTCCTGTCTTTGACGGATCACATGACCTCGCCGCGTGACCTTCAGTCACACTGATAATTTCATCTGTCGCCAAGGCATCGTGATGTCACTCATCAGGTGCCATTATGTCACCTTTTTGTAAGAACGGGGGTGGGGAGCGGGGAACTGACAAATTTGTATCTAGGGAAGCAACTCATTGGCTGCAGGGACAGGGTGGACATCCTCCAGACGCCGCTTCATGTCTTGTTGATGTCTCTCCACCACTTTCTCTATATTGTGACAGACCTATTTATTAGCTGTGAAACTACAGTGCACTGCTGTAATTTCACATTAGAAAGATGAGAATGTTTAAATGGACATGGCTGTCCATTGGCTGTGATATCCCATTTATTGATATTTGTGTAATTGTTTGCCGTTTCACAGACCTGTCTTATTGTTCGCTTATGTGAACATTTATTTTTTGGTATAGATATATAAAGATTTAAGCCATGCAGTGATGCACAACTATTACTTCCTGCTTATGTTTTTATAAAAAAATTTACAAAATGACCTAGAGATTATCTAGGTAAAGACATAAAAATGCTATTTCAATTAATATTGAAAAGGTTTAGCAAATTACAGTGTGTGTTTAAATGTCAGCTGTTCAAATGAAGATCTTTTAACTTGATGAAATCCCTTGTGGGGATACTTGCTAGGATGGTGAAGATTTCAACGTGTAGCCATTTAAAAAAAATAAATAAATAAATATATATATATATCACTTCCAATAAAGTCAAATAATTTCCTCGGCGGAAATCGCATCCTTATCACGATAGGGACAAAAGGTAATAACAGATGCAGCACAGGCCATTCGCTATTTAATCCAATGTGTCTTGCCACAGTAAATCGATACTGATATGTGACTTTCATTCAATTTCAGCTTGCACCTCTTAGGCACTGACAGCTCAAATTTCAGTAAAATGGACCTTTTTTTTTACCCTGAATCACAACTGGCAGTACTGCCAGGTTTTCCGAGCAATTTGAAACTCGGGGGCTTGCAGCAACAGCCAACAGTTGGGGAGGAAGAAAAGGCTTTCTGTACTGAAAAGCAGAGCAAGTCAGTGCTGTTATTTAAGTATTTAGGAGTTGTAGGATGTGAAATACGTCACAGTTTAGATGTTTACTGTAGGAGTGTGGTTCCAAAAGCAGCACAGCACCATTTTTTACATCATTTTTTGCACCATTGCGTAGCAGTGAATCGTCTTTATCTTTGAATAACTTTTAGATTTAAATAATTTACATACATCTTTAAATTGTTTTGTTAATCGCTAGGATTAGATATGTGATCATTAGAATAAAGTTTATCAAAGAAAAATCTGGTTGGGGGAAATGGAATTGGAAGAAAACCAATAAAAATTGTTTATTTGGCTTTGGGGTTGGTTGTCTCACTAGCCAGGGGATATTTAGTACATAAATTGGTTTGATTCTGTGTTAATGGAAGCAATTTTTAAGGCGAAGTTGGCAAAAACCATCATTTTCAACATATTGTTCAGACTACACTATTCAGGCAATGTTGATATCTCCGTACATGTTTTAGTTGTAAATAATTTTGATTTATCTAATATTAGAAATATTAGGGAATTATTTCAATCTTTAAATTATCTGCAGAGATCTGCATATTTTTGTATGTTCTTCTTCCGGATCTTGTTATTCCAACGTTTGCAGTTTTCACTCACTCTCCTTTCTACGTCCCATGATTCCATCTATGACTTGGCTGTTACATTCGGATATTTAATTTTTAAAGACACCATGCTCCATTATAAGCAACCTTTCTACCAAACATGCAGTGAATGTAAACCAACTGGGATAAAAATAAAACAAACCTCATTATTTTGGGACCTCGTTAAAAGGGCCAAAATCTATTCATTAACAGTGAGGGGTATTTTGTGATATTTGGTTCAGGGATGAACGAACTGCGACAGAAACGCTTGATATTGTAAATTTAATTATCACGTGGTTTTGTCCAGCCCATGATGTTGATTTCGGAAAACAATCAATTTATACTAGGCCTTACATTATTGCATTAAGGTTTTCTATCCAATATTAAATTAGATCTTTATATATCAGCATACTTTCCAGACAACTGATATTGACATTAATCAGCATTGACATGCTGCTGTCAAGGTAAAAATCACAAATCCAAATCGCATTTAAGGTTTAATTTAAACACGCAAGGCTTCTTCACGTTCGTTAAAAGAAAAAAAAAACACAACTTAATTATATAAAATAATATTTAAAATTAAAAGAAGCTATATTAAACTATTCACTAATACAGCATAAATTATGTAGACAGGTTCTAAAAAGAAAATTCTAATTCGGTGAGGTAATAAGCCAGCTATTAATTCCATAATTAAAGGTCAACGTAATTCCTAATTATTTCCCTCTGAAAGAAGTCCTTTTGAAGCAGGATGTGCCAATGCGGCGGTCTAGCAGGTATAATTCAGGACTGTGAGTCCGCTTTTCACTAGTGACTGCTTAACGAGAAAACGCCACCACAGCTGCCTGTATTACCGAATATCTGCGGGCCAATCAAGATCCTGCTGGACGTTTGTATTATTGCAGGTTTGTTGACGCTGTTATAAGGGACAAACAAGGCTTTGTTTTAGAGCAGAAAAAACCCCAGTTGCCTACGGAAACATATCTTTTGCCTAGGCGGAACAAATGGTTCATTTATCTAGGGCACATTACGTAAATAGCACTTATTCTAATGCAATGCATAGCCCTAAGCTACCATATTGTGGAAAAAAATAAAAATAAATAAAATAACATTTTTTCTAATGGTATAAGTGGTCCAGACCAAAAAACGTATTCTGATTTTTTAAAAATAAAATAAAAATAAAGCATATTTTCAGAGTGAAGTACATAGCAGTCATGGGTGGGCAGTGGATCTAACTTTGGCTTAATAAAAAGGAAAACGGGGAACATTATTATTTTTACATATTTAATATTCAAAATACTGAGGATAGCGCTACCATTCAGTATTATTGTTGTGTGAGGTTTGATATTTTTCACCTGTGGATACATTTATTTTTCCACTGCCCATTATGATTTTATACCAAATTATTTTACTGCAGAAGTACCACCAAATGTCACCGTGTTTTCATAAAAACCAAAATGGCAAAAAAAAAGCAGATATCAAATCTTGATGGGCAAGGCATTACCCTTATGTCCGCTGAAAACACAACGACAGCCCTTCAACTTGCCAAAGGAAAACCAATGCACATTCCCCAACATGTTGCTGTTAACCGTTGCCATGAGCAGTAGCTGCTGGGAACAGAATTATGCCTACCACTTGACATCAGGAACTGGAAGCAGTGGTCGCGTACCATATGGCAGTAATGAAGCAGTCCATAGGGGAGGCTTTCAGAACCGTTGAATAAGGAGAGCGCCACACTGGGACACAACACAGAAAAGCCTATTCTCCTCTCAGATACATATATGCTGTTTGAGCCTGCATTAGAGTAATTTAAAATGCATTATCAAAAACCCCTTTCAAGTTACACCATGCAGTTTTAAAAGGATACTTCATTCAGAATTAATTATATCACGGTAGGGGTATATTTCAAACCATTAAAAAAATTATTATTTTATTTTTTTAATGAATCCAAAATAGTTGCAAGCCATACTATACATTTGAGTTTGTAAGGGGTCGGGTCAAATGTGTTTATTTTTCAATTCAAATTTCACACATGTTAACAACACAGTGCCTTTATAATATATAATGACTAACCTGAGTTTAAATTTCCATTAATTGGAACATGTATTATGTAGAGCACATAATGTTGTGGATATTTTTCAAATAAGGGAAAAAACCTTTGGAAATAAAGGGAAATGTTGATCCTTTTTGACCAATTGTCTAATGCCAATCAAACAACAGATGTAGAAAGATCAGTTAAGCTTCATTTAGGAGAATATCTGATTGTTCATATTATATTATTATTATATTAATGATTGATAAAACCGTTTTGCATTGCTGCGTTAAAGTCACAAGTCAGATGTACCGAAAATAAGGAAAAGCCAGATTTCGAATCAACTTTGTTTTTACTAATAAGTCGTTTTTTTTTTGTTTTTTTTTTAAAGCCTTTCCAGTCTTCCTGAAAAGAGAATTACTGTGGCATAAATTTCTTTCTGCTTAGTGTTTACACAATTGCATGATTTATACTTAAGGTGGTAGGACTGGATCCGTGTATGTAAGTCTGGGCGAATAGTTGTGGTGTACCAACGCCTAACCCTCTAGACACAGGGCATGAGGAAGGTAACAAGACATTCAGGACAGGAAACCAGTCCATGGCAGGGCAGGTGACAGAGACCCAGACAGCCACACACTCTCACACACAGAGGGGCAATTCAGCAGCATGGGAGGGGACTGTAGCATACGGAGGAAACCCAGGACAATGGCGCTAGGAGGCCCAAACGCTAACCGCGGAGCCACTTCATCACAAGGTATTGAAAAGTTCTTGCTTAATTACAGTGTGCGGACGCATCAGTGGAAAATGACATCACACCCGCTAAGGGTGTGTTCAATTTGCAATTTGGCTGAAACTTACACAGCTTACAATTTCTGTATTCATCCACTCTTACAGCTGGGTAGTTACTGAAGCAATCCAAGTTAAGTGCCTTGCTCAAAGTCGAACCGGCCGGGATGGAACGTGAACCGCTGACCTGTCGCTTCAGGCCTACCACCTAATACTATACCACCAGCAGCCCCATTCAGACATTTCCCATTTCAAAAGGGACGATTAATGAAAATACTAAAACACAAAGTCACACGGTAGTTTCTTTTTATTTTTTTTATTTTTTATACTTATTTTATACTGTTTGCTTCACATTATGCCATGGGTGTTCAGTAAAGTAGAGCTGCGACGTTATTAAATCATTTCTTATTATTTAGCCATTTAGCCGATGCCCGTTATTCAGAGCGACTTACATGTTTTAAAACGACTAATGTGTCATCCATTTATGAAGCTGGGTATTTGCAGAAGCAATCCAGGTCGAGAACCGTTCCCACTGTTCACAGGAGCACTGTCTATTGTATTTATTATTATTTGATGATCTATTTTATAATGTTAATGATTATATCATGGAATACTGAACTTTTTAAACTGTTTTGTGTCTAACATAATGCTCCTCTGTGGGATAGCATTACGCCAGAGTTTTCAAGCCATGGCAATGTTTCTGGTCTCACTTTGTTTAAGAGAAATAAAACCCTGGGAACTAGCAAAAATAACTTAATAGCATTAAATCAAAAGAGAATTTAGTGAGGGCGTTGTGGAACCACTGTGGCGGAATTACAGAAACGCCTCCATTCTTCATCTGCTACAACACCTCTCTTCTACAAACGTGTAATTTGTCAGTCTTAAAAAGTCTAGCTGTAGATAAACGATTCAATAAACTCAACTGATTTACAATCAAAATAATGTGGTGTAGTGGCGGCAGGTTTAGGGAGGACAATCCAGACTTTTTTTTTTTTTTTGCCACCCAAACACCAGCTTCTGCATTTATGCGTTTAACCAGTGAGATGTTTCACAGGAACACATTCTGTTAACAGGTTTGTGGAATACAATCTCCCCAGCTGGGGATGAGATAACCGGTCCAATTTTGTGCTGCCTCACTTCAGTAACATCGTATTTTAAATTGTTATACCCCAAGGCTAGTTCACTCCTCGGCACATGTAAAATTACTGGATTTGTCTCTGTACACATCTGGTGATGGAGCGATGTTGCGCAAAAAGCTGAAACAAAGCAGAGGTACCCCCGTTCAAACGTGCTGGTGATCTATGGGTTTGTGTCTGTATTGTTATTGCTATGACAATAACCTTTGTAATCTATGTACATGATTAAGTTAGGGTGATGCATATTGTTCTATAAAACAACAGTATTTTCTCAGGAGATGATGCAAAAGTGCTTTAGACATTCACTTAAAACTGTTTTTTTTCGGGCCTTTTAAAATGGTGAGTCTTTACCAGAGCCAACAGATGTCAACCGAGGGTATATGATCGCAATCCTCCCCCAAAATATTCAGAAGTGTATTCGTTTCATTAGCAAAAAACAAAATCCATCAGTTAACCAACACCTGCCAAAGCCTGTGAACATTTTCCACATCCACTTAGGTTACAAACTATTCAGTACTTATCTAGAATTCTGCTGGCCTTTTATCACGCTAACATTTCAAGTTGAATTTCTTCTTTTATGTCTGCATTAGACTTCAAACATTTTTTGTTAGGGGAAACCTTGGAGGGCTCTCCACTTGCTTGGAAATATGAAAGTCCTTTTTTTTTTTTAATTTCAGTGTTCAGCATCTCCTCTTAATATCTGACACTCGAAGTGATCTTTGAAGAAGGCACGCATCCGAGGAGACTCCCCCGATGAGGGCTGTTTGCACGATGCGTCAGTCTTAGCGTTTCCTGTCCGCTTAGCTTTCATCATACGGCGACACGCTGCAGACATGTGCGAGGTCGCTGCTGTCAGCGGAGGATCTAATTCTCTACAAACCGCCGTTCTAATCTGCTCAAAATGTATTCCCGGTGCAGCTGAAACCAGGCACTAGTTTATTTATTTTTTTAATTTCTTTTAATACTTAATCTGTTTGCTTCAAATTCTGCTAAGCGTGTTTAGTAAAGTTGAGCTGCGATGTTATTATGTCATTTCTTATTATTTAGCCATTTAGCTGATGCCCATTATTCAGGGCGACTTACATGTTTTAAAACGACTAATGTGCCATCGATTTACGCAGCTGGATATTTGCCGAAGCAATCCAGGTTGAGAACCTTGTCCATGGGATACAATCGTAGGGCCCTGACTGTGCCTGTCTGTTATATAAAACTGACGAATAAGATGTTGTTCGGAAGAAACTGTCTCCCAAACAGAAACACACTGGCCACCTTCTACCTTCAAAGTTCTCAGTAAAGTTACTTCTTGCTCAGGAACACATTTTTATTAAATCAAATGTGGCCATTTGTTTCTTTGAAATATCATTCTGTCAACAAAGCTGTCAAAGGTGACTTATCTTTGAGACAGATAGGTGTTTATGTTAAAGAATGTTGCCAGCACATTTTAATCAGTTAAGTTTTTAGTTTTTTTTTCTGAATTAATTACAATTTGATGTCATCATGGTAAAGTCATACATTCAAAAACACTAGGGGTTTATAAGACAGGCGGTAATACGACAGAATAATGAAACAGGTGATATAAGATAGGTGTTTATGTTGAAGAAAACATTTTGCCAGTAGATTTGAATCAATTAAGTTTATGTTTTTTTTTCGAAATTAATTTCATTTGATGACAATCAAGAAAACACTTGGGGTGGGGATATAGAACACATTTTAGAGTATTCTAATCTCTGTCAACGCATACAAATGTATGTTTAATGTAGAATATTTGAGCATTTTAATATTCAGACTGAACCCTGACAAACTGATTGACAAGCCCAACAAAGGCAGATACGAATGTGAATGGCACTGAATAGAGATTCGTTGTGTCACACATTATGTTATGAAGATAGCATACATGCATCCCAATATTTATGGGATGCGACCTTATTAATCTTTTCATTTTATGGGCATGAAAACGTATAATAAAAATTTTGTCGATCATTGCGGAACCTCCAAAAATCAAGTTTACCTTCAGGACCTTCTGAAAACGCCTTGTACGTGTGTCACCTGTTTCGATATCAAATACAAAAAAAAAAACAACAACCTTGTCTCCAACGAGCTTGAAGGTTTTTATTTTTCCTTTCGACAAATGGGACTGCTTTCTGTTCTCGCTCGGAGAGCACAAGCCCTCCTTGATGAACAGGGAGGTTAGAAAAGGAGCAGTGTGGCATATCTGAGGAGGGGTGGGGTGAGGCAGAGTAAAAAGAGGCAATCACCAAGACGGAAATTTGAATTGACTCATTATTTCCAATTAGATTAAGTGCTAATAATACTTTTTTTTATTTTCTTGTTTTGCCTTAGCCATCAGCTGACATCTGCTTGCCGAGGTTTCAAGAAAATTAGAACTGATGAATGTGAAAGAGTACCGAGAAGTATAGACATTCTTTTTTCCCCCCTTTCATCCTTATCTCATAAATGGCATACATTACCCTTCCAATTATAAAGTCCTGCTATAATTACCTCAAACTGAATTACTGTGCAAACCTCTGAAGAATACACGGAAACTTCAAGAGGACAGATGTTAAACAGTTTTCCGTATATTGTAAAAAAAAAAAAAAAAGGACCTTACAACAATTTAACCTCTTTTCCCCGTCATAAACTACATCCAGATAGATCCACTTATCCCAAACCATCTGTCATTAAAATATTTAGATTGCCTAAAAGCCTGTGCCTCATCCAATTCCCCCTGCAGCGCGGCCCGGCCCTCCCGAGTCCGGGCCGGGCCGGGCTGCAGAGATTTCCGTGAAGCTCAGTGCCTGCCAGGCATGTGACACTTAAATAATCTTTCATAAAATCCCACACCTCCTGGAAGGCTGGGGAAGGGATTGTTCCGCTTCTCCGGTTGCAGTTGACTGTGTTGTGGAGGAGAGGGGGGGGCGGGCATCTCATGAGCTGGCTGCCATGCGGCTGCCAAGGTCTAAGTGGCACAGCTCTCATTCACTGGCCCGCCTGGCACTGTCCCATGGGAGGATCAGCCTTTGCTAATCTCCCCTAACTGCGGTTGACCCATCTCTGTCATCGAAGGCCTCAGCCCGTAATGAATGACGCATTTTCAGCGTGTGCGCGTGTGGGGTGGGGCTGGAATGAAGTGATTACTTGATGTATCAAACGGCTAATTGTGTGCCCAGGATTGGAGGGTTGCCGGGATTAGCCTCTGACAGGCAAGAGGGAAACCGATGTCAGGGGAGTCGTTCAAACAAATGACAGGATTAGTCAGCCCTTAAAGTCGTCCGTAGTCTAAACTTCACAAACAACATCAGCTGGCATCGCATGCCTCAACCAATTATCGTTTAGACGCTTGTCTCCAGCCAAATGGCAGAACGTGCACCACAGCGATAATTAATCGCGTTTTACCCACGTAAACTGAGTTAGCGCAACTTGTGCTTAGATTAGTTAATATAAACGTGGACATCACAGCCGATACACATTACGACAGAGGGCTAGCATTTAGCTCAGCGAGAAGGGGTAAACGAGGGGAGCATTGACAGACAACGCTGCATGCCCCAGTAATTAGCGCTAAGCGGGCAGAATGCGGAGCTGATTCGAGACCTTTGCCACCTTTAATTATATTTGTTTAGAGACCTGCCCTTGATGTCCACGGGAATTCATTAGGTAAGAAGATATCCCAAGTATCCTACAATGAGTGTCAAGAATGGGGAAAGGAAACGAGCTTGAAAAGGTGGCACAGACTAATTAAAAGAGCAAATTTTAATCCCTTCTTTCATGTGGAGCTCACCATTATAAGGACTTCAGGATAAAGATATGTTCAGCAACATCACAGAAGCTAACCTTAGGAGCGGATATACGCAACATTGTAATTAAAGCAGTGATCTGTTTATACAGCCACAAAGACACGATCTGACTCCCATTGTTCAAGGTTTAAAGCGGTGGTCCGATATTCGCCCATCCCATGTTCTGCTATAGAAAACACGGCAGGACCTTTTCGACACCACTTTGATATTTTCTGCCTCGCTGTCTCAACAGTACCAAACCTGAGCACGAAAAACCTTTGCTTTCATGATGACAGATTATATGCTTTCCGATGTACTCTCTAAATATTGGGGGGAGGGGAAAAAAAATCATTGGAAAATATCAAGTGGCTCTTTAATTCAGTGAGAGAAATGTTAAACAGGTTGAGCTCGAGTTAGATGGAACATGACCTGTGTTTAAATCAGTTGAAAATGAATTAATTCTGATGCAAAAAAATAAATAAATAAAAACCAACCGACTAAAATGGCAGTTGCTGTATAACTCACAAAATGTTCTTGCACCTTCTTTTAAACAAGTGTGAAATGTCCTACTCAAGCTATGCATTTTATATGAATAAGCGAGAGTTCACTCAACCGATTACTTCTTTCAATTAACGGCCGTGCATAAAAAATAGCAAGCAGGTCTATGTACCAGGGATATGCAGTAAATGTTTGTTGTGGTTTCTTAGAATTAACATTTACAGTTTTGCTGTAAATCAAAATAAAAAAAGCATATTAAAAGCATTGAATTTTTAAATTGATCTATTAAGAGTCCATGACGCAGATTCCACTCCCAAACGGCAACAAGTAATACCTCAAAAACCACCCCAGAGTATATTTTCGTCCACGTATCATATTAAATTTTAGTTTATTTTCCTACGATAATATATGAGTAGCTTGATTAAGACCGAAACTCCAGACCATATGTGAAACCACATACAACCACAAAAATTATCTTTATTGTTTTGATCTGCAGTGTCATATAGCTACGTTTCATAGAACTGTTGCATTGCCACCTCTATCTGTAAACATATTTGCATCAGCAGTGTTACACCAAACTAAATCAAAGAAAAAAATAAAAAATAAAAAACGCACTTCTCTGTCAAGTAACAGAGGATGTCAGAGAGCACTGTTGCTGCTAAAATCTTAATTTTTTTTTTTTTTTATGTGAGAAAGATTTACAGTAAACTTGAGTGCTAATTGCTTTCAAGTGGTAGTAACAGCTCCCATGACAACAGCAGAACTTTAAACTCTAAAAGGGCTAACACACGTTTGAGAAGTCTGTCTATGAATATGGATTTGATTAAAAACAAATAAATACAACAATCCTATAACTTGACACAAGCACTGAAAACCAAGAGGAATGTCTTGTTATTTATTCTGTTAAAAGATTGCATACATACATACATACATACATACCTTTGAAATAAAACTAATTGTGACCACAAAGGATAAAAAATAGCTTTATTTTCCACAGACATCCATTTTCTATTTACATATAAGTATACCTAATTGCAACAAGCCAGTTTTAACTGGACTATCTCATCCCAATCACTGTCACAGTTATTCCACAGTCTAGCGCTAAATCATATAATAGCAATTATCACTGTGTCTGGGTGTAACAAGCAAAAGATATTGCAAATACCAGTGGAAGATACTTCGTTATTAGTGTAAATGTTTTGACTGGCTGCTTACAATTGTGGGCAGAAAGAAGAGGTTGATCAGAGCAGCAGTTATCACGTTTTTCTGGTTCTCAAGACTGGCTAAGTACCTTTGTTTATTTCCGACTTTTCAGTCCAGTATATGTATTAAGTTCATGTTACAAGATGTAGCATTGCCTTGTTGACTGTAACATGGTTGTTACAGCGACCCTGAATTGGATAGTCAGTTTCAGAAAGCGGATGGGTAGATTGATGCTCTGTCAGTTTTAATTAGGATGGGCTACAGCTGGCTATTAACCTGCCTGGTAATTGGCAAGTGTGAGTTTCTGGTGTCAAACCTTCTCTAAATAGCAATTGGAGGTGCAGCATCAGCCCCTTCACAAAGACACCTTGCACTAAAACGAGGTCTATTGGCTGGGGCCCATTGATAAGTCATTCTGACATATGCCTTAGGGCCTCTTGGCTCCAAACCCTTGTGATTGCAGTCCCCTTTCCCTAACCCCTTAACACAAGCTTGTTCCAGTTCTCCCCCCTCACGGACCGGAGCCTCACATGATGTCATCCACTCAAACCTCAACCCTCTGTCACCTCCTCGGCCTTTCTCATCCAGAGCCCTCCTAGATGCCCTCTGGCATCGCCACTCAGCTACGAATAAGGCTGACTTGTTTTAATGCCAGGTCGCTCACATGTCTCTTAAGTTCCAGGCTCTAACTAAAACCTCTTTACCCCCTCTACCGGCGTTGTCCCTCCCTATCTGCTTTAGAATGCCGTGCCGTTAAAATAACCTCTCCTGTTAACTGTTGTTGCCGTCGACCACCCCGGTCTGCATGCAAACTTTGTGCATGAATCACGCTCTCAGAAAGTGCAATTCTCTCCACGGACTTCAACAACAGCCTGGACAACCCCTCCCCTTGCCGGTTGTTGTTCTCAGCTCTTTAAGTGTCTTTCCCTCACTTTACTCCCACAAAGGGGGGCAACAGCTGGATCATGAGCTTACCCGAGACTGCAGTCCCGCTAACCACCCCTCTCCACCTCGTTAACCGCTAATTAATTTCCTTCTCCATAACACTTCAGCCTGAATCCTCTCCTGCTGTTTCCGCTTTCCACCGAAACTTCTGATGTAAATACGTGAAAACTAAATTACATCGAGAAACTTTAAATGGTTAAACAAAAAAATATAATGTGCCGACTGCAAATATTTTTTTACCACATAAAGATTTAGGAAGGAAAAAAAAAGATAGATTTAAAACAAAATTATTTATATAGTCATGCTTGTGTCAAATCAAGATATAATTTTATAACTTGTAACTCCTGATAGATCCTGGTGCTTCATTGTCGATAGCTTTATTTTCTCTATCAATCTGAACAAAATGAAAATCCATGCATTTTCTAGACATGCTAATTTTGTTTGGGTCTTTGTCTGGTTTACTAAAGTCCCATTTAAAAAAGTTATGAAGGTTATGCTGATGATAGCTACGTTCACCTCATATCATTATATCAGCACTGTTACTAGTCCTCACGTTATTCTTTCTATTCATTTTCCAATTTAAACATTCATTTGACCATACGTCTGGAGTCCTCTAATGAATAAATCTCTGATTTGCATTTATACCTATACTACTGTACCAAACAGCTGTTTAAATCTTACTTTGAGGTCAGATCTGCCACTATAGTATGCAGGGATAGTCTAAATATATTCTCGTAAATTGATACAGATCTAATACGTGAACTACAACACAACTACAAAACTTGACATATTGATATCCAAATATTTATGCAGACACACATCCCCATCTGGCAGTGTACAGCCAGATCTTATGGTTTTAATTATGCCTGCAGCCAAAATTTAAGAAACTCATCTACATGCTAAAGAGTATGTGTATGCATCACAGCATTGCAAGCGCACGGCGACGAGGCCAAGGGTTTTTGTAGCGGCCGTGTGAGGGGCGAGCAGCTCACATTCAAGATCTTGTTGTGATTTAATTTCAGCTCCATCTCATTTGCACTTGGCTCAGCCATGTAAAATGAATACAGGAGACCTGACAACAATCAGACCTTCTCTATGGAAAAAGAAACAACTTTAAAGTGTTCGTAATTTAGCTTCCAGTCTGCTAATGTGCCGCTGAATGGTGATATATTCACGTTCACCTTAATAAACGTCAAGAAGTAAAGTGGAAGATGTGCTCCTATTCAACACATAGATTCGCTTGTCTTGTTATTCAGTGATGGCCTATTAAGGACACTTTATGTCCTTTTAATCTTCCAGGTTTGATAAATTTGTATAATGACAGATATATATATGTAATTCTGTAGTTCCTTTTTATTTCAAAGTTGAGAAAAGATTAATTTCCAGTGCCAGGGCTAGCTTCTTTCTAAACTATTATTAACTTTTCTTAACTTTTCTTTTCTTTTCTTTACCAGTAAGCTCTGTAGCTCCTGGGAATGTCCGCATGTTAAAAAAAAAAAAAAAACAACACGTAAAAATGCACACAATATATTTGTCATTGTCAAGCATCATCATGGATAGGGTTCAGCATGCCCTCTGAATCTCCAGCTGTAAAGTTTTTTTCACAAATGGCTACGTCATCCATTTGCCATCACAGTCTACGGTGGCGACCCTGTCAGGCAGAGGCTGGTAGTGCATCTTTCCACCCCAGGCTGTGAGAGGAGCGGTCTAGGAGCCCAATGTAAATTAACCAGCCGTCACCAAAACAAACTGGCATGTTAAGAACGCAATAAATCTAATAGGGCTGGAATTTCGCAAACCTTGGCAGAAAGCATCCTTTCAGATTAGAAATATCAAGCCGAAAACCCCCCAAAAAACAAACTAAAAAGTTCTCAAGCGGCCATTTCAGTCTGCTGACCTCAATCCAATTGACAATCTGTGGTTCAAACTCAAGAAATGAAAACCAAAGTATCTGAAGGACCTCCTGAAGCAATTGGGCTCAGCAGAATGATGAAAAAATCCATGCTGAAAAATGGTAGAACCTCAGAATACTGAACAGGAAGCATTTTAAAAAGGAAAATCCCATCTTTGTTAAATATCAAAGTGTTGATAATTAAAAACTCATCTGTAATTTGTTGTCTCCAAGTTGATTTATCCACGAGTGATATTTTGAAATATATGCAGACATGAGAAACTAGACACTGTGTCACGGCAGTGACCTTGTTTATACATGTATGTATTGTTTAAAATGGACATAAGGAACCCAAGGGGTACAGCATAACATTTCATTTCCAAGTATGGTTTCTTTCCCATATTTATTTTCTTTGCCCCCCCCCCCCCCCATTATATTCTTGTGTTTGCCACTCCAGGACCGCTGTGAGTTCTAAGGTGGATTCATTTAATTTAGCTTGGGATTCAGTGAAATCCACTGCATATTGTAAATGCTATTTTCAATTAACTTCTTCCTCTAAGACAAGGTGGGATGCCAAAATGCATTATCATACCATGAGGCCTGCCTGAAATGCTTTATCAAAGTACACTTTCCAGCGCTTGGTTGTCCTTGAGGTATTTATAGAGCATTTAAACCTGTGTCATTAAATCTGCTACTAAAAAAGAATTTTATTTTAACATTAGGGCAGGATTTTATTTAAATTCTGTATACGGTATATGTACAAACCAAGGAAAAACAAATGGTCAATCCTAATTATTTAAAGAGTTAAGGCAAATAAAAACCAATTCACAAAATGAAGTATAAATATCCCACACACTTCTTGCAGTTGATTTTTGCTGAATTTTGAACAGTAGGCCTCAAGATTAAGTGAAAAAAAATGTCCCATGCCACAAACGTAGAATCCCTTTAGCCTCAAAGGGAGAATTAATGGTGGGAATCTGGGATTGATGGTTGTGTAACATTATTGTAATTATTATCTGACTGTAAAAAAGCAAGCGTTTCCTTGATCTGTTCTTAATAGAAAAAAAAAAAAATATATATATATATATATATATATATATATTAATGTATATAAAATGACCCCAAACCCAACAGAAAACACATTTTTTTCTCTTAATAGGGAAATACTGTAATGTCTGACAACACACTGTTCCAAGATGCTTGTCTGCACATAGCTTTCCATTTTGTGACCTTGACTTCCCTTTCCTAAATAGGGCCTGTCTAGGTTGTCCCGTCTTGCTACCGCGCAGCAGGTAGACGCCATATGCATCGCAGAGAACTCCTCCACTTCCTAGACTGGAGCGGACGCTGGCGGGATTCAATCTGATACCACCTGCTGCCCACATGGCAAATAAACACCTCGCCTCACTCCCTCGGCGCCCAAATGAGTGACTGGTTTGACAACTAAGTCTCTGAGGATGCGTCTGGTGCTGCAATTGCCTTGGGTCAGTGTGGGAGTGAGCTGGTGCCGGAATACACGCTCCAAGAACCCCTAATTATCATGCCAGTTCTGGTGTGACTTTCAGCCACCCTGCAAATTGCCTCGCAGAAAAGTACCTAATTATGTGATAATGGTATCTATTACTTTTGTTTGTTGTGGGTGTTCATATTTTCCAAGTATTGAATAGCAGTGAGCGCGATTCCTCTTTGTGCTGCACTGAAGCAAACAGCCGATAGTGAACAATTGTTTATTAACTTCTGTGTGCCTCGCTTTGTCCTTAATATGCACGTCGTCTTCGCTTTCGCTGCGAGGGTGAGCATCAAACTTTGCAACGGATCATAGGTGACTCCGAGATCACTTATAAAAAAAAAGTGAAAATAAGCGAATTAATACACAACGCTTCCCCCCCCCAATCACAAATTCATGATAATTTTATTGGTGCCTGTAGGCAGAGCTTGCGGCAGTGGGCCAATTTATCTATTAATTAACACACCAGGGAACAGATTGATGCGAAAGTGCTCAGGCTATTGACTGATGCAATATTAGAAGAAGAGACCTCTAAAACCATATGTTTGAGATCCATACACAAAGGCTTCAGATATTGCTGAAATGTATGGCCCGCACTAAAATGGGCCAATAGACCTAGTCAGAAAATGAACCAATGAACAAATCAATACAGATAGGATCGAAGAAATCTCATTTATATATATTTATTTGGTCGGACATTTTTCTGGTAGATAAAGAATCGTATTCTATCCCTTTCTCCCTCGCTCTCTGAAATTTTTATACGGTGGATGTGCTCTGCCGAATAGCAGCGCATAAACCAACATCGCGCGCACGGTACTCTGGGCCAAGGAACACTGGGCACAGCATCTACATTGCAGTTTGAACAGTTGAGTCATCTCAAATAATTAATGAAAGCTATGTTTAACACTATATAATAGCAGCACTTTTTAAACTTTAACAGATGAGCCTGAAGTACTTTGTCTTGTCCTTCGGCTGATGCAGCAGAGCGTGCAGGGGAGAGATTTTGTAAAAAAAAAAAGCATGCACCATGCTCTTGAAGGCTCTATAACACAGATTGGTCCACATTATGTGCACCCAGCCGGCAGAGCTTTTCGGCTCCTGCCTTGATGTCGAACCCTGGCCCTTAGCCCGCACTGTTAAAAGTCTCGCCAACTCCCGAAAAAACGAAGCAAGGGGCTAATAAACCTCTATCCTGGGCCCACAACCCCCGCCGGCTGCCTTATTCAATACTCGCTAGGGTGCACAATTAAGATGGGGTTATCTGACATTTGATAATTACCTGGAATTTTTTTCCACAGAAGAAACTAACTTGGTCTTGGACAGGGGCAGGGCCAGGGCCAGGGCTGATGAATAGCCGAAAATATATATTTATATATTTAAAAAATATATATCTCTTGTGGAGTAATCCCGGCAGTGAACCTGTTGAGGAACAGGTGTGTGGCGAGGAGATATGAGCAGAGGAAAATAAGCGTTTTGTCAACAAACTCCTGAAATCGACCTTAGGAAACAGTTCCCAGGCAGCCAAGGAATTGCATTGCTGAATATCGGATTCAGCGGTTATGTTAATGGACCCAAGACCAGAAGGTTACCGATGAGGTCTTCAGCAAATGGCTTAACCCAAACTGCTCCAGTAAATATCCAGCCGTACTGCCGGATGACGTGTTCAAAGCAGCAATGAATGAGACTGTCTGCAAACACATTATAATAATATTGAATATTCCCCCCACCCTAATGTGTTTATGTTTAGGTTTATAGATGAGTGTGTGGCAAGAATAGGTTGCGTACGTTGCCAGGCATTTATTATAATTCAAAGTGTGCGCACCAATGTGTGGATACATCCATAAAATGTCTAAATTCTCTTTTATTTATTAATTTTTTTTCAGCTGGAGTGTTTAGTATGCCAATCCAAGCAATGGCCGTGTCTCATTATGACCAAACACTGCCCTCATTGACTCGATTAGCAGGGCATTTAGACAGTTTGCTCAATAAAATGTCCCGAGTGCTCGAGTTTAATTTGACTCGCCATTTACTTACGACCCACCAATCCCATCCGGATGAAAAGAGTCTTAGCGTGTTAGTGCTCAAAGCAGACTCTCAGGGTCTGGCGCTGATAGGCTGCAACAAAGCTACCCAGGGTTGAGCTCCATATCTCACTAACTAATGCCACTGATTGACTCCCACTCCCTCGCAATAAACTCCCCCAATGGAGGCCCGATAACTCCCTCTAGCTGCATAAATTTGCAGACATCTGTCTCTAGCTCAAGTCTCTGCACAAACCACCCTCAAACGGAGGCCAGATTTTCTATACTCCTGGACCGACCGGCTCATTTTGAAGATAGATATTTCCTTCCTGTTATAGGGGATCGGGTCCTGGGATAATCAATAAACTGGTTAGAAGGCGGGGTCAAGCTAGCCAGTGTTTACTGCATAATTTGCACCACCGACTGCTCTTTCAGTCTGTACATTCTACATAGTGCAGCCTCACAGTGACAAACACGCCACTTGGATAACAGGCACATTTAATAATTTCTCTGCAAATGGCACCCCGGAGCAGAAAGAAAAGCCTCTTGCTTCGATAGGCTGTAACATCCGCAGAAGAAGTAATGCGGCAATAATGAAGGGCAGACAAAGATGTCACAGCTAGCGCACAAAGAGAGAAGCGGGGAACGGCTACTCATATCAGTAATGCTGTGACCTCCTTTGCCAAGCATTGAGGGTAGCGACGCTGTCTTTTATTTTCCCCCCAGACCAGCTGTAAAAAAAAACAGGGCCTATTCTACAAAGGCAGAGTTTACAGTGGAGTGGTCCTTTACTTTGTTTCTTTACTTTGTGCCTGTGTGTGTGTGTGTGTGTGTGTGTGTGTACGTCTGTTAGCACATTGGGTAGAAATCGGGTAAGAATGGGGTTGTGAGGCTTTCACGTGCGATTTACATGTGGGTGACTGTGAGTCCGCGTTTCTGTGTCTGTGTGAGTGTGTGTACCAAATAAATCTACATCTACAATATATTTAATGTGTAAAACTTTGAAAACCTGCTGATTTATCTAAATGTAATATCTTTAAAAGGATATTACATTGAAAAAAGCATATATGGATGTTTCGTCTCTCTTTGAGATCTGTCTGTATGAATATTCATGGTCTGAATCATGAATCAACAACTGGAAGCACAAAACTGAGGCCAGCTGTGTTTTACGTTGACAAGCTCCATAGGGGAATTTGGCAAGACTGCAGGATTTAATCATGACAATGATCATGACAATTCTAATTCTTTTGCTGCTCTTTGATTCCTAAAAACCCTGACCTGTATTCAGTAGAGTCCAGTTCCTGACCCTTTGCCAGATATTTCTACTATCGCCTCTCTCCAATGTATCATCTGCTTTTATGCCCAATGGAAATGGGTATCCTACTGAAGTCAACATTACATGAAGCTTATAACCATTGTGAGACAACTTAATGGTCCTGTGTGTGTGTGTGTGTGTATGTATATATGTATATATATATACATATACATATACATACACACACACACACATATACATATATACATTTTTTTTTATTTTAAAAATACTAAGAATACATTACATTTTGCAGAGCTTTTCTGATTTACAAGTCTCGTAATTTAATTTATTTTGGCTGACTAATAGGATTACACACCTTTTACATCTTCCGTTACATCATCTTTGTGATCAAATTCATCAAGGGTAAAATTGATCAAAGGCTGCTCGTAATGAAGTTTGAGTTATTTCTGCATTTTCTCGACTAGAATCTCTCCTTAAAGCGTTCATTTATTCATTTCATTTCAGCAACAGCTTGCAGCGCTTGACCAACAGGTCCAGACCAGAGGAATTGCATCCTGGGAAATGCAACTGCAAGCACCATTTTTCTCAGCGAAAGCTGTGACTGTGTCATGTGATAAGATCAAGTTTGAGTACCTGTTTGCAGATCTGCACTTGTGATTGTTTAATAGTTTAAGAAGCTCTTTGCTGGCAGCTGTTGATGATGTATTATTCTGTAATTAACGGTGGAACACTTCCAACACTATATTAAACATTTACCTTAAGATATGTGTTGTCCAAAGTATCTGCGGTACTTGATTTGGGCATGCATAATTAAAGAAATGGGAATTCCAAATTAGTTATATCTCCTAAAAAGTATATAGTATGTTTACTATTCCTCAGATCAAAGTGAAAAATCACCTTAAATATAATTGTCAGCCAAGTCACTAACTGAATTACCAAAAAAAGCACAGAGTTTTTTTTACTGGCGACTTGCTGTGTTAATCAGTGAAGCTTTACGCAGAGACCAAATGAGCAGAGGTTTTTATTTAGGAAATAGCGAATGCAAGAATTGTCGAATTACAGCTAATCTTGTGCCTCAATTTGTCTGTTATTAAACTTTTAACATGATGCACATTTTTACATAGAGTGATGCCATTTTATGAAACAATACTGGAGCTATCAATGCCATGGTATTGTTTTGGGCCGAGTTCTTTTCCATTGTAAGCATTGACTGAGACTCAAAATGTTCCATGAGCCTTCACAACCAGCCCTTTATCACTGCGCCCGCCCATATATCCCCAGGTAGGGAGGGCATGGCTCCAGAGGACAGCAGGCGGTCCCAAACAATGAGAGAGAGGGACCAGCATCGCGCTCCGCGCATTGCTCTCCTCGTTTAAATATCTGCCGTCAAGCGTGCTTTGAATCAGCTGCTTCTGAAAGACACCCACCCCCGGGCCTGAGAGCGTGTGAACAGTTTTTGTCAATCCTTAGAATGACATCTGGGTGTCGGGAACGTTTCCTCTCATCAGTCTGAGATATTCACGAATACCACTGTCCGTTTGGCACATTTATTTCGGTAACGATGTGTACCGCAAGCATTATCCCTTCTTGCGAAACGGAAATTACGCGGCAAACGTTCTCCCGGACCCGCGCCACCGCCGAACATGTGAAAACCCTGACAGCGCCATCTCAATTCCACCCAGCTCGGAGTTTTCCCCTGAACAGTTCCTGCAGCTGGGTAATTTTCAGCCGTTTCTGAAAGTTCAAAGGTTTGCCTAACCTTTCCCTCCTTCACTCCGCATCTCATTTGTCGGCACGTTGTCTCCAATGCCTCCCTGCTTGCCGATCACCTCCCACCATGCAGTTCACCTTCTGTGCGATTGCTTCCCCCTTCCTGCCCTCACCTTGTCTTCGCCTGTCATCCCCCCCATCTGTCTTGCCTGCCCTGTCTTCCTCTCACCTCTTATTAATGTGCCCTTCCAGTGCCAGCTCTCCTCGTCTCTCCACAGGTGGAGAGATCAGATCACACGCAGGCCCCCCATGAGATCTCCGTATACATTTCAATGGGTCTTCTTCTCCTGCCTGGCAGGAGTCATTGCCAATAGAGAGGACATACACATGTCATTTGATTTTATTTATGTCTCCAGTGCTGTCTCCTCGACCGTTACCGAAGGGATCCGTGACCAAAAACAACAGTCTCTCTGACTACGCTGCAGATTTTCATATGGTGAATTAATGCAACAGACGGCAGAAAAAGGGCATATTTAATCTAGATTAACATTATGGTGGTCTTCGCCAATTTTTATAACCCATCTGACAGGGCCTATGGTAGCTGTCAAAGTGCTTTCTCTGATAGCCCTTTAAGTTTTATCTGGCACATAAACAGCTGATTAAATTAAACATTTGCACACGATGGAGAGACAGTTTTAAAGATGCACGAAAAAAACAGTCGTTAAACAGCGGTACAGTGAATTCTTGTGAAGATCAATGAAAATCTGGATTTAAATTGAGATGGGCATATTTGTAAATATTGTTCATATGCAAGATAATGACAAGGTCATTTCAACAAGGGATTTCAAGTTCTGTAGTGAAATTTTAATATTATTGCTAGATCTAAGTTTTAATAAATTACAAATCGAATTCCTTCTACTCTTGACAAGATAAAGTCATTAATTACAGTTATGTATGGTGCGAATAACGGGTTGTTAAAGTTGTTGGATCCCAGCCTGAATTTTGGAATTCCAAGAGCCCTGGATCATGGTTTGTGCAATAACGCTGATTTCTATCTTTCATTACTGAACATTAGAAAAGTATCCTCCAAAATTAAATATACACAAAAAGACCACAGACATTATTTTTACATTCATTTGTAACTTGTAATCTATCATTCAAAAAAGATACCCCTGTTTGCTTGACTGTTTGAGGTTGCCCCAAAGCCTTTGAATTTATCTAAATCAGTGTTAAGTGTCATCTGAATAAAGGTTTTTATTTATTTATTTTTTACCCATGTTGTAATATGACAGAGATCAATGGAGATGAATGGGTCAGGAAAATGGCCAGTATGCTTGGCACAACCCTGGGGACACTGAAGCCAAATTACTGGCCATGCCTCCTATTTAGGAACAATGCAAACATTTAAAAATAAAAATTATTTCTGTCCTGCGACGGCCACCAAAAAGAATAAAAGAAGCAGAAGAGGAAGGAGAAAAGACTGGACCGATTCTCAGTAAAGACATTACGGATTCAGAGAGCATGTAAGAATAAGGGGCTATCACATGGCTTGCTAGCAGAGATCACTTCAGATGGGTGAAAGTGAGGCTTCTGAAAAGAGGTTGCTTTGAAAGGACTTTACTCCTGTGCAAAGTGGGGATTGGCAGTGAAAAGCCCATGCAAAGATAGCCGTTTTAAAGACAGACAAAAAGACAGAAAATCTCTCGAGACTTGTAAATCCAGTCAAAGGTAAATTTTGAGTCTTAGGGGTCAAGTTAAAATTTTAAAATTCACCGTTGTTATTGTTGTATTTTTTTTTTATTTCAGTACTACTGTCATGGAGCGAAATAAAAAGATTGACCTGTAGTGGCATGGGTAAGAAACGAATCGGTGTTTATTTTAATGTTTTAAATACAGTGTATAAATACTTTACGCTCTAAGACAAATATTGTGTGTATGCAGAATATAGGTTTAAGTGTCATTCATTGTAATTTATTACCTAGCACGTTTCTAAATTGATCTTCAAAAACTGCAAGTTGAGAACCTTTGGCTGTATCCATATTCACCTAGGTGAAGAAAACAGAAAGGCTATGCCTTATTTGGACGCAGAGGCATTGATTCCAGTTAAGAGATTTTAATAAACAGGCTTCATGCCGTGGCTCTTATATGTGATAACTTGGTATCTTCTTCACTCTGCCTATCGATTTTCCTGATTGTGCAGTTGTATTCAGGTGACCCCAGACTTGGTGTTGATCGAACCCTGCGGAACCTTGTCAAAGCCAAATATAGAAACAATTTCCTGCCTGAGATTAATCCCCACAAAAATTCATGTCTGTCACCGTAACATACGACCTAACATAACATCATTTTTGTGTACAGGAAAGGGAAGCTTTCTGATGCAGCCCTACAGTTCAAACTAATATTTAGGCTTGGACATGATCTCACTGGCATGATTGTTTTTTGGTTTTTAATTTATAATTGTGATTTCTTTTTTAGTTTTCTCCCCAGCACATACAATGCATGTCCTACAGCACATACGATGCATGTCCTACAGCACATACGATGCAGTATATCTGTTATGCTGACCTGCTGCATGCTTTCATGACTACAGTTTGTCACAGATTGTGACATGGATACTTCCAGATGGATAATGCACCATGTCAAAAAGCACGTATTTTCTCAGACTGGTTCCAGAAACATGACAGCGAGTTCAGTTTATTTAATTGGCCTGTGCAGTCCCCAGACCTCAACCTAATAGAGCATCTTTGGAATGAGACAGAACGGGCTGTTCTCTGCATAAAAGTACCGCTGTCCAATCTGCAGTAAATTATGTCATCACGGACCAACATCCCTGTGGAACATGCATACGTGTGTCTGTGTGTGTGTGTGTGGGTTTTTTTTTACTCACTTTCATCTATCAAATATTGTATACAGAAAAATTTATTTAGCATTTCTAATGCCTCCTTTTAAAAGAGCCATGCTCTGCTGTGAATCCCTGTGTTTTAAATGTGCAAGACATGATTTCAAAGAATTAGTTAGTATGCATAAGTACAGCGGATTCATGCATACAACTTTAAGTGAACAATGAAAGAGAGGAACATAGCAGTTCTGGTCACAGCTACCCTACCCCCCCACCCTCCAGTGTGATTTTGGCAGGGACCAAAACTCTGGCAACCCACAAGTCCGCACAGCAATGTTCCAAAATGTAGTGGAACGCCTTCCCAGAAGATTGGAGGCTCCTATAATTGCCAATAGGGGGGACCAACTATAAACAATCTTTGTATAAAATCATGAAGCTGTAAAGTGATATTTTCCTTTCAAACTTTAATCAGTTGAGCATAAGTGGACAACATGTATCTACGTAAAACATAAAGAGGCTTTGTTAAACTCTTACTATACATAGGCCCGCTAATGGAGTCTTCCATAACTAATTTCCTCTTGGTAACAGTCTCCACCCTGGCATTTGTGTTAATGACTCTGGCATCCCCTGATGGTGTTAAAATAATAATGGTTTGGGGTCTGTTTGTCTGAGCAGCTTTCTTTTTTAACCTCAGTCTGCCCAATTTGTCTTTGGAGACAGAAATCCTTTACACCCATTGTGTCCTGGAGCAACGCATTTACTGAGATTTAGGCGTCCGATACCTGTGCAAGATTAATGCCATCACATGACACAGACGAGTACAGCAACGCAACTCTGAATATGCATGTCGTCCTTAGACCGGCTAAAATTCCTCAGCACACAATTTGCCCTTGCTATTTTTAAATGCTTAAATTTACAGGACAAAAAAAAACCTATTTCAGTTTTAATTTTTTCCCCCACAGGGTCCCCTTTAAATTAAAAATGGGAAAAAAGGTGTATCAAAGTGTTAAATATTAAAGTTTTTGCGGATGTGTGAGACCTACTGATTCGCCGAGTTGCCAATGTGACGGATGCTAGGTTGTGACTGTAACAATATGTGATACGGCCCCCAGAGGGAAAAAGGCAGCCTTGATCGATGATGTTGAGAGAGACCCCAAGACCACAAGCCAATACCGCAGCAATTTCATCTTAGAAATCAGCTGGGAGTGTGGAAAATGCATTCCTTTGAGATCAACTTGTCACTCCGCCCCGTAACAGTGGCACGAGTGGTCCCTGAGCAGCGGAATACAGCGTGCGATGCAGAGACGCCCTCTCTCTCAATGGCTCTGACATGACCTTGCACCCTGCAGCAGACCGATCTGCTCCGGATCCGCTGGGCGTCTCGCGCTGCCGGCTCTGCACTGGCCCCTCAATGGTGGGGATGACTGTCCAGATTCCATCAGAGCAGCTGAGCTGCTCCCAGTCTCCCGCTGTCGACTGAAACCCCACCACCTCCGTCAACACCTTTGGCTCTTCGCATCGATCTTCTGCTGAACCTGTGATTCCTTTAATTAGCGCTTTTCGCATCCAGACTTCTAAAACTGCTTTACCATGCATGTTTGCTATCTAAGACCATGTTAACTTTGTTACCAGACTGTTTGCGTCGGCTTGTACATGCTGTTGCTCTGGATCACACCATTCATGTTATTAAATCAGATGTAAACTGTAAATGAAGAAGCTGTTTGATGGGATATATATATATATATAGGAGGAGCGATTTTTAATAGCATGTCAGGATTTAGAGTTCTGACTGAATTGTCTAGAGGGGCAGTATAATCTCTGTTTTATCCACCGAGTAATGTTATGTCTCTCTAAATTCATAAACAGATCTCATCTCACAACAGATCTCAACACCAGAACTGTAAATGCTGAAACTGATTCAGTATTAGCAACAATTCTGAACCATAGAACGCCAAGAGGTTGGCATGAGAGTAGGAGTGATGTACACAAATAAGTACGCAGTAGTACAATCCTCCAGTTATTTGGAAACTGTGGCGCAAGGGCAGGAATATGTAGTTTGTTCAGAAGCTCGGCGCATATAAAAAGAAAGTCTGCAGAGCCTTGCGTTATTTGTGTGGCCGGGAAAGATTTTGTAACATGACTACAAAGAGGGTACTTGTCATTTATTCAGCTATAGACCACGGGAAGCTAATTAATGTCAACCGCGACAGAGCAAAACTGGCCAAGTGTGTTATTTTTCTTGTGGCTTCCTACTTCCTGAAGTAAGTAGCAGCGACAGTAAACCAGCCGTTGTTGAAGGAATAAGACCACTGGTCCTTCTGTGGGGCCTCCCGAGTGGCTCACTTGATAAAGGCGCTCATAGAAACGGAGGAGGCTGGGCTTCCGGGTGATCTTCAGGTTGGAATCTGGATCCTATTACTGCTGATGGAATTGATGGAATAGGGGTAGGGCGGCCTTAAGTCTGCATTGTCGTTTTCCCGTCAGCTTGCGACCAGCAACCCCTGCAGCTTTCCGGGGCTCCGGCGTTGCTGGTGAAGGATGTGCCCCATCTCTGAGCCTCCCTTACGGGCTGCGCAGCCTGTTGGGTGTTAAATGATGAATGGCTGGAAGGCTGGGGGTCTGGGGGAGATCTGGGGATCCTGAGAAATCTCCCAGTGTGTGGTTACTGGGGTTGCTGTGTGGTGACCCGCGTCGTGATGCGCACAACTGAAAATTGTGGCGGAGGAGGACAACATTTCAGAAGTATAGAATTTAATAATAACAGATTAATTAATTAGGTAATACAAAGCACAAAAATGAAAATGTGGCAATGTCTAATCTTAATACATAATTCATATGTGTCCCACTGAGGTTAATTAAAAGCTGGTCATTTTTTTAATTAAATGTAATTTTCAAATATATGCTGGTATTTAGAAGAGGTTGATGATTTATCAAGATTTCTATTTTTTTCTTAAGAAAGTTGTGACTAGCTCCCAGCTAACTGCATTGGATTTATAACATTCACTGAGGTAAAATTCTTATTGGATTTAGTAAATAAAATTATTTTACTATGGCCAGTTCTTTTCTTGTTCTCTTTATAGGCATACAATATATTGGCAGATTACAGGCCGGACTAAATAAAACCCCATATCACGCTCACGATAATCAAATTTGCAATAAACTTTGCTACTATCTTCCCAGAACCCAATATATCTTTTCTCAGTCCGCGATGGGGGCGGGCACAGGTTTTTGCTTTTTCGAAATCCAATGTTTTGAAACCACATTTTTAAAATGTTTCTTTTTTCGTGTGTGTTTAAATCCCGGGAAAGCTATCCGACACCTATCATGGTGCAATGACTTTGATCTAGTCTGGCCTGAAGTGTGACAAGGGTGAGGTTGCTGTCCCACCATGCTGTAAGCAAACTAACCCAAGCACGTCGCACAAGGAAAGGGCTACTTTTTAATCCACCTTGCCCCGATTGCAAGCATTAGTCTGTATGTTTCTGAAAGGAGTATGTCATTTTATACATACTCTTTAAATTTCATGTATGGAAATGCTGAACGGCAAATGGCGCAAGATCAAAACCAAAAGGACACTCATTAACTATAATTATTACTATAATTACATATATATATATATATATATATATATATAAATTATAATTATTTTTATAATTTAAATATATATTATATATTTATTATATAAATGAATTATACATATTTAGATAATATGATTATTACTATAATAATTACAAATTTATCACTATAGCAGCTATATCAATTGGTTAGCTACAATAAGGATGCCTCTGGTTGAAATTCCACAAAATGCAGTATCTTTCTTTTTATTGGTCGTTTGAAAATAAGTCAAATAAATGAACGGGGTTCTAGGCAACTGATTAGTATGTTCAATCTAACGACCGTAAATGATGGCAGCGCCTGCTTTTTCACAGAAGAAGACGTGGCGATCCTGATTTCAGCATCAGCCTGGATTTCAGGCAAAGCGGCCGCTTTCATCGCCTCCCGTGCCGTGCCATCTGTATAGCTCTCTCACCTCGCTTCTTCACCTGCCCTTATGCCATGGGCAACTTCGTATGGGTTTGTCAATTCCGCTGGAAGACATGTTAGACTAACAACGGGCAGAGGTGTTCTTTCTTATTTTGAGTAGACCTGCTTCTTTTCGCAATGTGTGAGGTTCCTCACTCCTGCAAACAGCTGGAACTGTTTTACTTCATGTTGAAAGGGATCGGTTTGATGACTCTCTGTTGCGGGTGGGCGTGACCCTGCACCACAGGCAGGGTCAGTCTTTAATTACGGTGTATTTACAGCCAGGTTATAGCTGCCTGGCTATCAGGTTTGAGGTGCAATGAACATTAATAATTTCCAAAAAAGTCCCTTAATTTGTCTCATTAACAATGACAACAGATTTCTTGGAAAACCGATATCACTCAGCTCCTGGATAGAGACCAATGCAGTCTTAACTGGATCCTGCATCTCGTTTTTTTGAAAAAGCCATGCTTAATTAAGCTGCACAATCTATCCAACAGATTGAATAGAGACATCATGAGACCTGGGTTCAGTTTCTTTGACTGAAGTGCAGTCATGGAAATCAGTTCTGTCAAAATCGTTTTCATACCATCTTTTAACTACTTAAATTTTATTCCAACCATTTCTGCTCAAGTATTTAGCATAAATGCTATTGGGGGTTTTCAGTTGATCCTAAAATGCTTTTTATTCAATCACATCAGCTGCACGTGGAATTTTATTAGAAGACTCATTTTCACGTCTTCAAACAGTGTTTGTCATGATCTATAATCACATTCAGGCCAAATTCCTTCATTCAGGCCAAAGCAAGCACATTGCAAGGAAACGCAACACAGGGGAGGATAAAAAAAAAAAACTCTCTCTTTGCATCTGGGTTGCAAACAAATAACAGAATGATTTTTGCTGACATGGGTCATGTATTATAACACAGGGTAACTGTTCTTTTCTTCTTTTTTTTAAACAGTTCATTGGATGCAATTAAGTTTACAGTAGAACACGGAGAACAGTAAAAGATGTTCAAATCATCCGAGTAGAAATTCATCAATGTTATCGCCCTTGTCCCATACTTGTACTAATGTGCCATTTGAGATGCAGGCTGCGTGCCATTTGAGACGCAACTTTCCTATCAGGAAGTGCGAAACATGAAAGGCTGGACTGTACTGTGGAGGAGGAACACAAAGTATCGGTAAGGAATGTGGCGGGGTCTATTGTGGTACAATGATGTGTCCCGCCCCTTTAAGACCGACCAGCCTGACATTCCGTGCCTCTGGCTGCTTGCAAACTGTCCGCAGCCTGGTAATTGGTATAGCTGGAGGCAACGGTTCAATCAGCTACAGCGTAAAAGCCTGCTGGCTTGTTTAGTCCAGGCCTGTACCTGAGGGAAAAGCGCTGAGGGTGTTTGGGGCTTATTTGAGCCGAACTTAGAGGAGAGTGTGATCATGTTCTAGTTTAGTTTTCGTATGTTTTTTTTTATTTTATTTTTATTTGTTTCCATATTTGTGACTATTTTGACCATTCTTTGTGTGAGAATCTGATTTTGCATTTATTCTCTTTTGGGATATGAACAAGTTTTGGCTATTGATCTTTTGTTCATGTTAATCTCAGATCAGAATGTATTTAAAAGATGCATGCAGGAGCCAAAGGCATAACTTTCTCTCACATATAAAGTTGCAATATCCTCCATATCGAGTTTTTGATTTTTATGAATACAGTTGTAATCAAAATTATTCAACCCATATTGCAAATCAGGTTTATTGTCAAAATGTACAGACTTTCAGCTGTTTGCAATGAACAAATCAAACAAAAGCAATTGAAATAGCCCAACACAACAACTGCTTCAAGTGGTTTCCCCAAACTCAACTGAAAAAGCAACTTATAATGACTTTTCCAGTCTCAAAATTATTCAACTCAACACCCTCCATGGCAAACATCTCTAGTACTTAGTAGAGCACCCTTTTGCTGTTATGACCTGCTGCGAACAAGATTCATAGCCAGACACTGGCGGTTGAATAGTTTTGATTACAACTGTATGTTGTTACATATTAATTACATAATACCCGTTTTATTACTTTGTATTATTTATTAATCTACATAATACACAAAAATAAATGAATAGCTAATCATAATTGAGCCTACGCCACAGTTCTTGTCGTAAGAATTGTTTACATTGTAATTAAAATGTCTTAAGAAGCCATTATTACATTATAATATTTTCTAACTGGCTTAATTCACGATTTTTATAGCTGCTTGCATTCTAGCTTGTAGGCGAACGATATACTTGTTGATTGGAAAATTATTTTTTTACTTGTGTGTACATTTAATGTAATCATTATTCAGTACTGACTAATTATGCAATTACTTCCCTTAATGACACAGAGACTTAGTGACAAATTCAATTTAGCTTCTGTTTAACAAAGCCAGGAATGTTGTTTTCACTATCCAAAAATAGTCAAAGCAGGGAAGGGGGGAAAAATATTTTGTTGTTTTTGTTTTGTTGTACAATATGGAACCCAAAACCAGTTATTCATTTGTAATCTCCTGTTCTTCTGACAAAATGTTGTGTTGTAAAAGTTGGCGAGATTAATTTCAACATTCCCCAACAGGCAGAGTCTAGATGACTTTGCTTCATTTGCTTTTAACTAGACATTTTTAAACATCTTTTCTTTCTTTGCTTATTTATTTTGGGAAAAAAATAAAACACTTCAGTCCCCATATCTCAGCAGTACAATCCTCATGGGGCCACAGGAATGAGTGACCCAACCAATTAGTCTCTTATTGGTCGGGTGACATTTAAACACCAAGTCGAGGGCTTGTGTTCGATAGTTTGTGTTAGTTTGAGTTAATTTTGTTATACTTTTTGAGTTTTGAAAGCAAAAACCTGGCACAGAGCCGTTTTTTATTGTCTAAATTTCTTTAAATACAAAAACTGATTAAATAAATGTTTGTGTCCAGAAAGCCCTGTTAATGGTCAAGCCGCACACATGCTCACAGCATTCACAGTTTGAAGCAGCATTTAAAAATGTGTTCTTGTATCTGAGGACTTTTGTGCCCCGTCGTGCAGTCTGACAACCGCATTAGTTAGTTTCAAGTTAAACTCCAAAGGGAGCTTCGTAGTAATTTTGTACCATGAAAGTGAATGATCTGAATGAACGATGGCCACAAATCGTTTTAAGACTTAAAGTGAGCATTAGTTTCTATTAGTCTTAAAACTCTCACATGGGAAGACTTTCTGGAGTACTAGAATAACCTCATTTAATTCTACGAATAGGTCTGCCTGGTGAATAATTACTTTCAGATGGTCGATTTTGATTTTGACAGTGGCACAGTGAAAAATTAACCAATAAATAAATAAATAAATAAATAAATTACGCCCCCACACACCCTAGTGTATTCTTATTTGGTCAAACAAAGTAGTTAGAATAGATTTTTCCTTTTATTAGTAGAATAAATAAGATGCTATAATAGACAAGAACTATTTTTTTTTTATTGCAAATTAATATGTTGTCAAAGTTTTTATTTGGAATCATTGTCATCAAAACGGCCTTTTTCAGACCACAAGCCAAAAAGATACTAAACCTCTCTAGGAGCAACACTCGTTTACAGAGTGATTTTAAAATCAAACCACATGCAAGAAATTATTTTTAAATAATGAATTATTTCTAATTATCCCCTGCGGTCCGCACATTATAAAATGAAATCAGGTGCAAGTAATCTTTGCCGCATAGAAATTAACAGGTTAGCGCTTCCAATGACTCCAACCACCGCTGACACTTAACTATACAAGAATGCCCTTTGCCTCACCCTAATGGATATATGATTAAAATAACTTATTCAAATCATTTAGGTTTTTTAGTTTAGTTTTGTTAATATATATCCTCGGTTATGACCGAATAGTAAAATTTACTTGGCAGCTTTTTTTTTTAGATCATGAAACAATGCAAATAGATCACGCATGGTAAAATAAAACGTAAAAATCCCATGCATACTAAGCCAGATATAGATCCTTACATGTTCTTCAAATGCAAAGACAATCAGTGAAGGGAGCTCTGTCAAACGGATCCTCCATGTGAGATGTCTTTGTATAGCTCACATTTTCAACAGCAGCTGTGTGTTATCAGCTTATAATGCTGTGCCATCCACCATCTGGTCCCTATCTGGCTGATGCTAAATGGAGGGGGCTTAAGAATTTATTTCTTTGTTAATAAGCTATGGAAGTGGCTGACAAAGGCAACTTCACCAGAACTATTTAAATCGAAGGCCAATGTTTCTTTCTTTTTTTTTAGATGATAAATTGAACCAAACATCTGTAATACGGAAACCAGGAAAGCATGAATGCTTAAACATCAAAGGTTAATTTAATCTGCAAAACAACCGGAAATTCTCTGTTCCCAGTGGTGAGCATAGATCATTGGAAATAGACAAATTAATATCCCTGTCTTTGATACAAAGGCAGTTTCCTGAATTTACTAAATATGCAAAGAATGGAACTATTTTGGTACTGTACACAACATATGCAAAGCCTATCTGGTTTCCGTAGCAGGGCATTTCAATAAAATCCTCGAATAATGGAAGAGATGACTGCATTCAAAGATATTGTTATTCACATCCAAAGGAGTAAATAGCTTCGCATGTTTGTCTCCTGGTACAGATATACGATTTCTACGTCAAACCGTTGGCGAGTTATACCCACAATAGACATTCATTGCGTTTCCATTCAGACACCATGCGCGTACTCACATTGCCAGTGCATACATGATGGATCCGTCTTTCTTCACCTTGAGCCAGACATGTTTGAATGCAGAGGCCATGAAAAAATTTGTCATTAAATTAATCTTACTGGAATAAACTGGGCACGGCTGCTTAAAACCGGCACCCGTCTTCCTTAACTCGATCTCAATGTGAGGGGAATTTGAGCTGCATTTTGAACAACCCATGTTTACTTTTATTTTGATAGATCTTTGTCAATTATACACGGGATATATAATTATTTTGAAACATGCAAAGTTGGTTAGACCAAAAAATAAACTTCATTGTTAAAACTTAACAACGAAGATTGGTAATGATGGCTAACCAGTGAGTATTGGATTACTGGAAATAAGATGATTTCAAGAGTCAATGATGGAATATGGAGAGGAATGAAACGTATTTGGGCCACACTTTGAGTAAACATATTGTCCGCATAATGAATGTGGTTCAATCACCAAGTCATAAATAGCAGGGAGAACCAGGAAAACCGGGCGTGCACACAAGCTTCTAGTATTAACAAGCTGCAGAATACAAGCTTCCTGTATTAACACACTGCAGAACCAGCATGCAGGTGCTTTAGCACTAATCACACACTCCTCCTTCGCCATGAAAGATGTTTCAAAAACTTTTCCAGATGCTCATTTTCACACAGTTTAAACTAAAACATCTTCTTTCAGGAGCAATCATTTCCCGATTATGCCGAGATGAGTCTGGGGTTTTAGAGCCACCTGATGGTATACTAAGAATCAATGGAATATCTGTGAACGCACTTGAAAGACCGTAGAATACGATTTAGAAATGTTTTGTTGTTTGGCCAGTTCAATCAAACTTGTCAGCAGCACCAAAAATATACTTTAGAGTAAATCTCCTCGGTTCTCTCAGAATAGCTGCTGGCTTGGTTATCTGGGGTCAACATTTATAACATACTTAATCAAACAGGATCAGGCGATCCCCATCCAGGGATCGGGACTGGGGTTGGGTACCTCTGACAAGTGGCTAATCCATGGCAGCTAGGTACGGTACAAAGGTCAATATGTGCGCGAGCACTTTTTAAAAACCCACCATAAAATGTTGTTATTCAAAGTTTGTGGCTATATTTTATATTGGGTCATGCAAACCAATCTTCTCCCCATAAAAACGCATGTTTCTTTTTTTTCTATATAAAACTACTTCAGGAAAACTTCAATGAATATTTCCATCTTCTACCTCTAGGTGATTGGCGGTATCTTTTGAGACACCAAACAATTTCAGCCATGAATATGCATTGTGCATGGTTTGGGGGAATCAGATTTCATTAAAACAAAAAAGTTATTCTCCGAAAATGCAAGCGACGGAGACGGCATCCTGGACAGAATGGCTGGTAGATTCTCAAGAGAGTCGAGCCAGTGTTCAATTCAAAGGATGGAGATTGCAAACACTAAGAAGGCGTCTAAGGAAACAGTCACTTGAAATGTAGCAAAACTTACAAGCAGATGTTAAACAAATTCAGAACGTTGTGTCTCATTGCTAAATGTAGTCATGGAACGCTTTCTTTGTTGAGGATGACTGACATCCCTCTCATTAGCCTGTACTCCGTGTATTTATATGGTGCTACCAGAAGGTTTTGTTTTTTACACTAATACAGAATTCAGGTCTAGAACTAAATGTGCAGAAAAATGCATTTCAAAGTCACACTGTCGGAATTTGGGGCATCAAGGTGAATGGGCGGTTAGCATTGACAACACAAAGCACCAGGGTCCTAGGTTTGAATCTTAGGTTTCTGACTAAAAGGTGAGCAATTGGCTCTGTAAGGTACGGCCGCGTTCTGCCAATCTCCTACACTGCAACGGACCAGTGTCCCTTCCATGGTGTACCCTGCCTCACGCCCTGCACATGCAGTTAGGCTCTGGGGTAAATGGTGACGTTAAATCAATGAACTCTCAGAAGCTTTCTGACAAACGATATGACATCTACTTACTGAAAACCACAGGGAATCATCGCAAAATTGTATATCTGCGGCAGCTGCTCTGAATTCTGCTTTATATGATTTAGAGGATTAAATAAAGAGGTCTTACATAAAACATATTTATGTTTTAAAGCCTAAAAAGTAAAATGAAGACAGGAGTGTAATTTCAAGAGATTTTATGTGAACCACTTAATAAAGTCGTACCCATACACCCTTAGGATGGAGGCTGAAAGTAGATTTACATTTTATTTTTTGTTCTGCAGAAAATAGCCACAGATGTTTATTAAATGCTTTATATGTTCATTAAACTGCTTGTTCCACAAACATTGTATGTACTCAAATGTAGCTGCTTTTTATTTATACATGCCCAGAAAAGCCTGTGTCCATGAACTGAAAATTATCAGACAAAAATCATCTGTAGTCTCCCTAAAGACTGAAGAGAAAAAGTTAATACTATAAAAAAAAAAAAATTACCTGCGCGGTGTAGTTTAAGAAATCGATGCGAATAAACCAGACTTCAAAAAAAAAAAAAAAAAAAAAAAAAAATCTCACTGCATTGTTAACACTAGAGTTTGGACTTTGCAGAGCTATTTTCAGTACAAAAGGGTGAATAAAAGCATCTTGTGCCATGGAACCCCTGCACAAATAAACGGAGTGATCTGTCAGTCACGTCAGTTTCCGGGAAATTAGACAAACAACGTCTCGCAACATCACAAATAAGGTTGATTACTCCGCTCCAACTCACTATGACCATAGGCAACATCTCTCATACGCTCTGCCTCCTAATGATATCATCAGGAAAGTGGGTCATTGCACATTCCCACTGGAAGAAGAATCTTTCTTTTTTCTTTTGGTGTGAGGAGCTTCAACAAGGCAGTTATCACTTAATGAATCTAAACCACGTGCACTTGGTATGGAAGTAGTCCGGCTTAGAAATGTAACCTTAACCATGTTATAGACTTAGTACCTATCCAAGGGCCCGGGCATGTTGAACGAGCCCGCATGCCAAAAAACGGCAGTAGGGCACCGCGGTTTAAGGGAACAGGTACTGTGAGACGGAGAGGCGGGGGAGCTCACCGGAATTGGGGTCAGAGTTTCCGTCTGCTTCGGTCCGTTTGTCGGGCGAGGCCTGTTCGTAGAACTGGTCCTGCGGCTGAACCAGAGGGAGAGCGTGTGAGAGGAGCGTCCCACCACCCACGGGCTCGTGGTCCCCCAGACCACTGTCACTGCAGCTTTCCTGGGAGCCGTCAGGCAGGTGGAACGTTACGCGTCGCTGCGACTAGAACCAAGAGCACAAACACCACAATTAGTGCCCTCCTGTTTGTCTGCTTTAATCTGTTTTCCAGATGAACCAAGTTTTGCCAACTGTTTAACGGTCCATCATTAATCATTTTTCAGAAGTGTCATAAAGTGGTCGTAAGAGCCTTAAATCTGTAAAAGGGCCGTTCGACTTTTATTTTAAGGAATGGCCCCCGAGTACCACGGCTTGATTCATTTGTCGATGACTTTTACTACCTTCATTCAGTCTTTTCCATGACTTCCTATGTGTATAATCTAACCCAAAAACTCCATGTCCATGATATTTGCACTGCAGATTCACGTGGACTGGTTCTACTTGCTACATTCATGCTACATTTTAAATGCGGTTAATTAAAAAATATATATTTAAACATAAAATACTGTCATGTTTTTACAAGTTACAAAAAAAAAACAAGTTAAATTGTTTATGGCCATCAAAAAAAAAAGAAACCCACAGTAGATCATTTCTATAGATCAAAATAGGGGGATTTCATGGGTGGAGGAGTAAGTTATTGCTTGCAAATTGCTGTAGAATTTGTTTAAATGGGACATTTACATAGGTGGATTAGTGCTGTATTTGTTGTCATCCTTGCAATAAAGATAGTGAGAACACATTATTTTCCTTCCAAGTTCTAATCCTCACCTCTGCTAACCCCTTGGGCAACGTAAGACATTTAAGAATTTAAGACCCCATTTCAGAATTTAGAAACCCTGCCAGGGTACAGTCTGATGCTACAGGGGATGAGGGCTTGAGCGGTATCAGTCAGACTGTCTAGACATTCCAGAATGGACTCACTCTAAAATGTGCCCCTGAATGACTCCCGCCTTCATTACTTATTCATCAGCATTTATTTTCTAAACAGGATCCCCATCCTGGCTGATTTACACTTTTTCCCCCCCTTTTGCATTTTAAAGACTGTATTTACTGAAAACGTTTGGGTTAAGGGGACTTCTTTAGGCGTTGAATTCCGGAGCCCCTCATGGAATGTTAATACTCCCACTTCAGCCCACGCGTCACGTGACTTCAGAATGTTACTTCTGCAGTAATTAACTCTGAACCATGCCTTCCACGTTCAAGTATGCGCCTAGCTACAATCAGTGTCATTCCAATGCAAAGAGTTGCCACTTGCTATAAAAAAAAAAAATAGTGAAATAGTGGAAAAGCCATGTGCTAGATTATGCCTCTTAATTTTGAGTGTCTTCTCTCACATTTCAGTGACATTTTGGCGGGCGGATCCAAGACTATGCCTCCTGCTAACCTTTCCTGGATTGGACGACCCCTGCCTATATGAGCGACTCCGGGTGAGAGCCATGCAATAATTACCAGCAAAAGCAAAGGTCATCCAACTTAGTGGAAATACAAATGAGCCCAGTGTACAATGTTTTTAAAAAAAAAAACAAAAAAAACAATTCACCTTGAAAGAAAACTCTTTCTGCCCAGAAAATTTTATCATCCTTTGAAACAATATGAAGAACAACTCATTTGGGCAATAATTTCTAAAATAACATTGAATCATTTTAAAACTGTTCTCACATCCTTAAAATGCTGCCCTCTAAGTTTTCAAAAGACATTGATCTACCATCACACCTGTGAGCTGAAGACTAGCTTTTATTGCCCATGTAAATCAATCGCACCTGAATTTTTTCATTAGTGAACATAACAGCATCTATCTGAATGACCTTTTAAAGTCCACACTCCACAACAAAAATAAATAAATCCAATAGAATATTTTATCGGATATCATAGCAGGACCAACAAAATTCCACAAATAAAACGGTCCTCACACTTTTCCATTATGCCAATAATAATCTTCAAATATCACCGCGGTCTTTATCACAGCATCTGTGTTTTTAGTAGTTTACTCTCGTGTTGTACTCGGTCCAGGCAACTGTGTTCATCTGGCCACAAATCTGCTTCTCTCGCAGTCTTTTTGAAGCAGCTCTAGCTCTGTATTCAAAATGAACATGGCCATATTCTATTTATAAACACATATTTATACAAGAGGCTGGCCTGGCACATAAGTAGTGTGTCAAAGTTAAATGAGCAAACATTGCAAATGAGGATCATTTTGTATGATCTGTAAGGTGCAGAATGCAAATAATGATAAGTGGGTGCACACTCGCAGTTAAAAATCATTGATGGATATAGTTATATAAATCCAAGTATGGCACGGGCAGGGTTTGACTCCTGTTTGTTTGGGAAACTTGTCGGTAAACTGCCCCCTGGAGTAGGGGTACGAGCCCAGGAAATTAACACCAAGAACACCGGCCATGACCTGATGTGTTTTAACCAGTCCTTTTGGCCTACAACCGTCAACCACTGTTCTGCAGCTGCTCAAAAGTGATCCTACAAGCCATGTGGGTATTGCCGAAAAAGGATGAATTTTTAGACCTTTTATACTTAGTAAAGCTATTATTACTTAGATTCGTTTTCAGTAAATACATTTGATTAAAATTTATTGCAGAACATAACAGTAATGATTTCATTTGATATAAAATAATTTCAGATTTATGATTCAACCACAAGAAGAAACACGGGATCTTAAGAGTCTCAAAGCATAACACCAGCTAATACACAGGTGCATCATCACTTCACAAATGAGGTCTTTAAACAAAAGTGAATAACCTAAAAGGACGTTCTAGAGCGCACCTTTCCAAAGTAACTGTATATGAACATAATTTTAAGAGAGAAGAAAAATTTCAAAAATGAATGAATAATAACTTTGGAGAAGCAATCCACCTCCAACATTATATCCACCGTATATAATGATATGCAACTGAAATCCTCCCACCAAGGTAATCAACATGGAAAGTGCACACCCGCCTACCCTTTTCAAGGCACTGACTGAGAAAAAGCGAATGAGAGATGTGTTCACACCCAAGGTGCCAACTCTGCTGATCAGGTGACACGGCTGGGTGCGAGACCGGACACCCTCCCGTGCCTAGTGGGAGTTGAGGAGTGAGCGGTGTGAGGTAGGCCGACATCAGGCCTTGCTAAGAAAAGTAACCGCACAGACGCGTCTGAGGGGGCATTTTGTGGGGTTAAACCCTTTAGGGTGGAATTTGAAACAGTGCACTGAGCATATTTGCTATAAGCATCTATGAACTCACCCCAGACTGTCTATA